>OVBJ01000124.1:13724-99595 GCA_900406535.1 Noccaea bulbosa
ACTTTTGTCTGTTCCCATTTTTCAATATACCCAGTGTTAAAAAAAAAAAAAAAAAGCAGTTGCCAAAAATGAAGAATTAGAGATGGGGAAAGGACATAAAATGAGACTCTCTTGATATCCAATTCATGTATAGTACTTCCCAGATTGTAAACGGCTCTTTGGTTTTCGATTTTGGTTAAGAAATAATCAACTTAAAGCAAATTCTGTACACCTAACAAACAAAAAATTTAATTTTCTCAAATAAAATTTTAGAAGCTAACAACATTAAATCGATTATGCATGCAATGAAATAAGCGAAAGAGACTTCAGTCGTTTTATTTATTTATTTTTGGGTTTATAAACCAACCAACCATCAACTTGATTCAAAATTTAGATTTGAAGACATCGGCGTTTTCTTAAGGCTTTCACTGAACTAGACTTTAACCCATACGTATAATTGACCACAAGGGCAAACAAACAAAACCATACTGATTAGTGAAGCTACCAACAACATACTCAGGTTTGATTCATATGGCTCTCTCTATCATCAACTTACAGACCCGGTGGCTTGAAGAAAGGAGCCAATCCAAAGGCGCTTTCGAGATCCAATGGGACCTGAAGAGACCGTTTGAGTAGCTCCGGTGTATTGCTCGTATCTCCTTTCCATGTCCCGAACCACGGTCCTCCTCCTATCTCCACTGCTGCCATCGAGCTCTTTGCCTCCAGTATCACCTGCGTCATTCATTAACTCACCATATTACTGCCTCATGACTAGCTATAATAAGACTTGGGAAGCATTTGCATTCTCACGCATACCTTGCCTTTACTTCCATCATATAGCCGTTCCCATATCTGCAACTTCAATTCACCGTAACAACTATCTCTACAAGCCGTAGCTAGGCCAGCTTCTGTGGTCGGAGCACGCAGAGGTGTGCCAGCTTCGTTTGTTCTTGCCTCTAGTTCCACCTGTCACAAGACATTTCATCAGGAGCCATAAGGTTAACCATGTTCTCAAAGTGAAACTGAAATGAATCTGAGGAAGAAGAGAAAAATTACCATATGGGTTTCATTCTCTGCAGTCATATACCAATAACCCCATGTAGACATTTCCCAGCTAACAACACCCTGCCACGGAACAAACTCGTAGAATTTTCCATCATAGTGAACACAAACCTGCACAATTTACAAGGGATCAAAGATTATTAAGCTACTTGTCTTTTAACAATAGTTCTTCACAGTCATTAATTGCTTGAGACGATCTTAATTAGTGCATACCAGTGCAGCATTCTCATAGGTCTCATTTAACCCGGGCAATTGCCTCAACCCGCCAGCTGCAGTCAAAGAAACGTCTCCTTTTGCCCCTTCAAATACATTGCACTGGACCTGTAAAGAGACACCGAATCATGAAGCTACCGAAGAGGAGTTCAAACTGTAATACATGTGTATGTATAGCTAAATCAGTATCCAACTCGATGCCTAATGTTTGCAACAACAAAATGTAGCACATGGATGAAGAATGTTTACCCAAAACCACTTTCTAGGGAAGCCTCCGCCCCAATTCTTCTCTGAATAAGAAGGTGCATCCCGGAATTCAAACCTTTCACCACCCCACTCTATCCACCCTGCTCATTCAAGAGATAAAACATGAGATGTAAAAGAAGTCAAGTAAAACTTAACCCTATCTTTTACAAAACTTAGTAGATTAAGCAAAGCTCACACCTGTAGAAAGACCTCCTGCCATGCATATCTGCCAGTGAGGCTCAAATACAGGAAAAGCAGCAAGCCAGCCTGCAGTAGACTTTTGTTTACCCCCAACATCGCCCCAACCAAAGACAGGACGGGTACTGTACTCCCACCGAGCGGATTTCACAGTTTCCGCGTAGTCAGTTCTGCCAAAACAACTCATTTCAGATTTAAACACAGAAAGATGAACATATATATATATCAGAGAGTTGTACTATATGTTTTATCCCAGACTAATATAAACATCTGAGAATGGTAACATGCACCCAGGCTTTGTAGGTGAGGAGCTGTGTGATCTACGAAAGAAACAGTTGCATTCCCGGTTTCTCAAGACTAAACAAAGATATATCCTCACAAGCAATTCTACTCTTGTATTAGGCTTCAAGTATTATTGTCAAATATAGTGAACTCAAGCTGTGCATAAAGTCAGATAATTACCTGCCATCGTCGCAAATGTGACCTTGATTCCAAAACGGGGTAACTTGGAACCCTTGTGACACTCTTCTGTTGAATTCCTACAGTCAAACGCCATGTTCAAGAAAATCTGACAGAGTAACCAAACGAGGGAAGTGGAAGAAGAGCGATATATGTTCTTACCTCTGGTGGAACCTCCTTGTTTGGAGCCCTTGCGCCTGGCACAGCACTAAACGTATTCCCCAAAACTAGCTCATGTCTCTCTATCCATAAGTTAAATGTTTAGGTAAGTAATCTTTCAAGTCATGTAAACTAATTTATGTTATAGAAAAGATATAACATCCTTGTTTTATTAAGGAAGATAAGAAAAGAAGTAGAAGCAGAAACAAGACTCAGATCAAGGACCAAGAAGTTACCTCCCCAGAAGTTGTGAGACTCTGGTGTGTATTGGCATATGTATTTATCATCGGCGCCAAGAATCTGGGCTCCGACACCAGTGAACCTGGGTCCATATAGAGCCGCTTCCAAGGGTGACAAACTCTTCCGAAATGCTGGATTCTCCACAGAATACATAAAGCAAAAGCTCTCCTTCTTCTCTGGGATCGAAACCCTGAAATACCATCCCTCGAAGAACTTCCTTGCTGTTCCATCGAAATGGTATCTGTGAAACAGTAACTTGTTCATCTCTCAATTGCAGTTTTCGACAAATTCACTTCGCAATTAGTCTTCGAGACCCCAAGTTATAAACACGAAAATTGAATGGAAAAATACTTCACATTTGATGAAGCAGCAGGATTGGAATAATTTACAAGTTAAACAAACTAGAAAAGAGGATTGGAATCGAATGGATCATCAATTTACCCACTGTGAGGAGTCCGGAGCTCGCGATTGGGCGGCGTCGGGACGTAAACAGGCTTCACAGAGATGGCGGCATTCTTGTCGGAGGAAGGGGTTTCACTGTTCGGCGAGGAGATCGACGCCGAAATGGAGCGGGGAACTAGTTTAGCCGATCGGAAAGGAAGGAGTAAGCGAGTGACGGGAGATACAGGCCCAGAGAGGTTCAAGGAAGATAAATTAGTGTTCGTTGAAACAACCAAGCTCCGGGCATCCATAGTTGAAGACCACCAAATTCAGAGTCGAAAGAAAGAAGAAACGCAAAATTTTATATTTTGGTCCAACATGCAGAGTGAAAGAGGACACGTTGTAAGTCCAAATGTGGCAGGCAAACGCCGAAGATGCTAATAAATCCAAATGCTATTTTTAATTTCTTGTGCTTTGTGCCCTGTTTCCTCCTCATCTGGAATTCTGAAAAATATACAATTTTTTCAACTTTACTAATACTGAGCTTGTGTTACCAACTCTTAAACAACACTAGTGTGTGTACTTATGTAAACAAATCCTGTATATATAAAAAATGTAGCTAATGGTGGTATTTTGAGATACTTTTCCTTTTGTAATATGGAAATTGTTTTAATATTTAAAAATGGGCAAATGTGACGTGTTGAACTCTTGAGATTAGAAGCATCTGTGAGAATTTTTTTCTAAAATTCATATAAAAAATATTTCGTCAACAGCAGGATTCGAACCTGCGCAGGCAAAGCCCAACAGATTTCGAGTCTGTCTCCTTAACCACTCGGACATGTTGACTTTCTACGATACATTTATTGTTGCTTAAATTATCAAACCTTTTTGTTTTGGATTTCTCCGTTATGGCACAAGGCCACAAGCTATGATTCTTTCACTTTATACCATACGAGGTAAAGTGTCCCTTTTAATTTTAAAATGTTGCTTCACTTTGATAGTTGACCCTGTGGAGACACAGTTTTTGGTTTGTTTTGGTTTAACTCTAAAAAATGCATGTGCATAGTTTGGCATTTGGATGTCTCTCCCCGTCGACAAAGACATACAAAAAGTTACATTCTAATGCGAAGAACATAAACTGCCTATAAGAAATCTGTTAATAGAAAGTCTCTAATTGATACAAAACTTTATTGCCAATGGAAACAAATAAAAAAGTCAGAAAAACAAATGAGATTAAACAAGGTCCTAAAATAGAATCTTCAGACAAACCCCAAATCGCTGTCTCAACAAAAGATTTTCCAGTTTTTCTTCTCTACAAGAAATATACAAATCCATTACCGGTCATAATCAACGGCAAATTATAAGCAATGGTGAGATTATAACATATATGTATGTATATGTATGTATCTCCCACGAGGGTAAAATCAATTGAAGAAAGCTTAAACAAGAGTTAGCTGAGTAAAGAAAACAGAGGATAGAGGAGACTGAGTACTCGAGAAATCATGGATAAATGGAGGATTTTTTCACATGGTACCAGCTCTTCCGGATGTCGGTTTTGTAGGCTTGAATTTGGAGATGTCAACCAGATCCCCAAATAACTTGTCCTCTGGTTTGTTCTTAGGTTTCATAGGAGGAAGATAAGACGAGGTAGACGATGATGATGATGGTACCTGATGAGAAGTCTGATCTCTGATTGATAAACCGTACATTTGCTGGTCCAGATACGGGCTGCTTCCTTGTTGCTGTTGATTATAGCCATATCCGTATCCTCCCATCTGGTTGCCATACGCCTGTTGCTGTTGTTGTTGCTGCTGCTGTTGTTGCTGTTGAGCATAGAACTGAGCCATCATCATCTGCTGTTGCTGCTGCTGTTGCTGGGGTGGATAGCCTTGCCCTGGAGCCTGATTGGGTTGGTTTGGCATTGGCTGTTGCATGTACGGATACGGACTGTTGTTAACCGCCAGGCCAGTCTGGGGCATTTGAGCATACGGACTGTTGTTGTTAATGGGTTGAGCATGTGTGAAGGAGACCTGTGTCGGATGCATTTGAGGTGAAAACGGACTTCCTGACTCTGCAGTGGGACTGGAGTCTTGGTGCTGAGCTTCCCATGGGGGAGGTGGAAATGCCATACTGTCTTGGGCACCTTCTTCACATTACAAAATTACCACAAACAGAAGAAGCAAGGATTATATATGAGACACACTTAATCTGATTCTCCCAAATCCAAAAGAGTGAAATGCTTTCTCGTTGTTGAACATATATCTCAAAAGTTAAGGTATGTAGTTTAAACTCAGATATATTACCATAAGATGGCTGCTGGGGTTGTTGAAACTGCTGTGGATGCTGCGCAGGCTGACTGTTCCAGGGAGAAGAGGCCCCTTGCCCGTATGATGGCTGCTCAAACTGAGAATAACCCCCTTGAAGAGCAAATCCATTGGATTGCTGTAATCCAGCTTCTCCAGGTTGATTATTTGGTTGCTGGTGCAACTGAGGATTCAAAGGGCTACCCTGGGGAGCTGAATTGGCAGTCGGTGCAGCTGCAGGACTTGGACTACTAGTATTGTCTGAGAACATATCGATAAGGGCAAGTGCATTTTGATCTGATGCGACCGGACTTGGTGGTTGAGGGGGTCCAACAGGAACAAGGGCAAGATCATCGCCACTGAGGAGGTCTATTTTGGAATTGGCTGAACCATTAGTTACAGGTGGTGCAGGGAGGGCCAACTGATTTAGAACCCCGTTACTAGAACTTGATGTAGCTCTGACAAAATGTTGCACAGTACAAATCAGAAGCTACTTAATAAGAAAATAAAATGGTTCTAAAGTTACTCTCATCTTCATCAGTATCTTGTAGTTTTTTCACATCCAAGATTGAAATGATCGGTAACTTGTACGGCCGTACCCAAAAACAGATGACTTTATCAAAAATTCTTGGGGGTGAATGACTGTAAAGTTTGTTCTTACGTACCCGTTCGCCTGATTACTGCTGTCTCCAGTATCGATAAGTGGACCATCAACATCAACAAGGGAATTTCCTATCGTAGACTTGGGCTTCTCAATTTGAACAGAAGTTCCAGGAATTCCAGAAGCGATTGCTTCATAACTGGTTAAGACCCGCTGCAAGTCATCATTCAACGCCAGACCTTGACATAATAGAGACTCGTCCCTGGATAAAAAAGTTGTGAGGTAAAGAAGAATACAAAGAAACCTTAAGCTCTGAAGCGTAAACACAATTCACATCAACTGGAGTATTCCACATGATAAATTTGAAAGGTAATCAAGTTTCACAGCAATAACTCATGTAAGTATGAAGAATCTGGGATTCCCTTCCCTCTTACGTAAACCTCAACCCAGATAAACATGAATGCTCCCCCAGTCTTTCTACGCTTTTCAATATAAACAAAGAAACTAAGCAGCTGTAACTCATGATTACGAAAACTAGATAGAAGAATCAACAATGGTTGCCTTATATACTTAAGTACACCTGGAGTCTTTGGGCCTCCAAACGCACATCAAGGAATTTCACACTGAAAGAGATTGTTGTCATTTACGAATATATAAATACGAATCTTTTTTGCTGTCAAAAGAGATATCCCATGCACACAAAGCAGTATAACTAATATGTGACATGAAATAAAGAACTGCATGTAACTGGAGAGGAAAAGAAAGAGCTCTTACGAAGTCGAGTTGACTAGGTGTACCACTCTTTGTTTGTATGTACGACACTGCTCCACCAGATCGACCATCACCTCCTGTTTAAGGTCCTAAGGAAATCCAAAAAAACAATGATGAACATTAGGTAGAAAGTAAAAGTAATTAAATTATACCGTTGCATGTCCAAGAACAATTCCAAAAATGTTCGTCTTAGTCTAGAATATTTTGCACTATAGCCAACACTTAAACAGGTAGTTATCTTTCTCTGCAACTAAATCATTTTACCTCCTTGTTACCAGGCTCTAATGCACTCAGCATTTCCGCAAGCACATCCATGATACCTTTTGCATTTTGAATCTCCGACAAACTGAAAAAGAATATTGACATACGACAGAATAAACATTTGAGAAGCAACAGATCCTGAGCAACAAAGGCATGCAACAACATCCTCAACAGAGTAAGTAAAGAGATGCAAAGCTAACACTTGCAGACCATAACGTCCATTCTTTAGTAAGTCATAGAAGAAAAAATCGAAACACCGTTAGTACACATGTGGTTCGCAAATCTAAAGAGGAGTTATTTCCTTGATTCTAATCGAGTATCAACTTCGATTCACCCGATATCTAGGCTTCTAACTAGGGTGCTTAAAGCTAATACATTTCCTCAGAACAAAAAGTAGCTAAAACGTAAGAAAATTTGTCACATAACTCAAGGACGTTGAAATTGGCACAACAAAATAATCCATGTTTTTGTTAAAAATTCATCAACTTAAAGCAGTAGAGTTGTAACAGAAGATATCTACCTCAGAGTCGGAAATTCTGGCTCTGCTGAAGGTTCGGGCATATCATTACTAGGTCCAGCATTACGAAGATTTGGAGGGTAAGATGTCAAAGGCTGTGTTTGTGGAGGTGTGAAAACAGGAGCTGATCTCTCTGATCTCTGAGGGAAAACAGCCCCAGCACGCTGAACGAGACAGGAGTCAGTAAGTGGTTAGGCAAGAGTAGTGGAACAATTTATATCAGACCTCACAAAAGGACCTAACGAGACTTCAGTATGAGACATCCGGACATCCAGAATCAGAAGCAATACTTCACTGAAAGAAAAAACACATACAACAATTTCAGTAGACCTACCAACAATTCCTGGTATCCTGCATAGTATTGTGGATATCTTGCCCTAGGGCCACCAAAGGCCTCTTGCCATGTATCGATAAGGACCAGGATCTTCTCTTTCACATGAAAGTCCGGCTATATATGCATCAATAGATACCTCAAATTAGAGAGAGATATAGAGTTAACTTTTTCCCGACAAGACCAATTTGGAAGAAACCCTTACCTTCTTCTTAACTATCCGGACCATCTCATGAATAACACCCTTCTCAGCCACATGCATATGAACCATGTCACCACAGTTCTTCACTATCGTCTCAAGCAGCTAAAACATAACAAATGCATGATGAGGGAATATACACAATCATTGGAAAACAAAGGGGACAATTATCTTGGAGCTCACAGTTAAGGCAAGAAGTTGAGCTTTTGGATTCCTGCTACCAATCCTTTTTTTTACGCCTTTCACAACATCTTTTGCTTGCCTGCAAAACAGCAACCAGTTTAAGACATCATCTATCTGGTTAGTAAAAACCAATTCTGTAACCCTGAGATCTGCACCTCCCAATCACAAAGCTTATCAAGGAAACAGCTTCCAAGCTGTATAGAATAAAGCCCTACAGATGATGACTATATTCGGTTCGCTGAGCTACTGCAAATTATGTGTTTTTTCTTGAAAATTGGCCAAAACTAGGCAAACAGTTAGACACAAGTATTCCAATTGCTCAAAGGGAGCAGGGAAGATATCTAATTCTAGTCTCTGCTTCTCGAAAACTATGAAATTCGATTTCCATCTTAGTGTAAAAGTTTCTTACTGAACCAACAAAAGCAGCACAATTCGAATCGGTTATAGATAGTTCTAATAATCTTCAAGAGATCAATCGAAACCTTAACACAGAAACTAAGATGTGAGGTGGGAGATACAAGGGAACAAAAAAAAATCAAAATCATGTGGAGCAGCGACAACATACGCAGGATCGCTATTGAGCATGTCACAGATCTCGAGGTTCATAGCCCAATCCGGCCCGATCAGCATCTCACTCGTCGCTCTCTCCACCATAGCGTTCACCATCTTCGCTTTGACCCCCAAAACGAAGAGAAGAAGAGCAAGACGAATATCCAACCTATGAAACAAGCTTTCTGGGGAGAAAAAGCAAGCAGCCGTAAGATCACGCAAGAGAATACTCCGGCGAAGAATCTCTCGCTCAGAAATTCACGCCCCTCTCTCTCTCTTTTTCTTTCTCTTTCTCTAGTGGAATTGTTTTTTGTTTTTCCTTTTTCTTCTCTATTATTAATTTTCCGATTATTTTTCTATATTTTCTGTTCTTCAGATGATCAGATCATTTTCACCAAATAGCAAAAAAAAAAAAAAAAAAAAAAAGGNAAAAAAAAAGTCGAATATCTGTTCGAGAAGGTCCTCTAAAGCAATGCCACGTGTACATCTAGTTGTGTTTGATGGTTACACTAACTTTAGGTCCTGCTTTTCATCGGACCGTTGGTTTGACCGACCAATTTAATCGGACGGTCATGGTATCAGATCAGTAAATGTTAGTTATTTTTACTTGTTTATGGAAATCCTAATTATTTGAATTAGATTTTGTGAATCACCTTCTTCCTCATTTCTTAACTCTCTCGTGCTCCTTTCCATTGATTCTTCTTCGAGTTTATTAAAAAGCTTGAGATCTGGCATTCCTGACCAATTTCTAAAAGAGAATCACCAAAAAGTCCTAGTGGCAAAAAGGGTTTAATTCGGATTGTCGATTAGGGATTTTTGATTTTCCTTTCTTCAATGGCGATAATTGGAGACGCGTTGCGTCAGGCGTTCATGCCAAAGCAGGAGTACGAGAGCCTTAGGGAAGAAGATAGAGCCTGGATTAAGCTTCAGAGGCCGACACTAATGTCAATCGTGGCTTTCCTTTGCTTCGTCATCTTCACTTGCACGATCGTCAGCTTGAAAATTGTCTTTCCTTCGAATGTTCTGGAGAGGCCATTTTGCAGTGACTGGAAGCTGCAGCCTTTGCCTATCTATGGCAAAGCTCGTGATTCCGATCTGTTTCCGGGTGCTTTTTACTTGACGGATCAGGAAACTGTGGATTTCTACTGGATGGTCGTCTTCGTCCCCTCGACTCTAGTCTTCCTTGTATCGTCTGTTTATCTTGTAGCGGGTAAGCGTCACTCTCTAGCTTGTGTTCCTCGTTCTCTTATATCTCCAGAGCTAGGCTTGCAACTGTGTTCTGTCACTGATATCCGTCTCTGTTTACCACATTTTTGGCAAAATCGATTCTAAGTTTTTTCGATTGGTGAGGTAAAGAATTGTTAGAGAGTGTTGATTGATGCGTCCTCAAAACCCGAATGATTGTTGTTAGGTTTAGTTCCGTTTTGATTGAAACCATTGTATGGAGACAGGTCTAGTTCTCTGTTGGTTCAGGTTTATTTGGGGTTTTGGAGTCAGCACCTAGACTTTGGTAAATTCTGTTAATTTCTTTAGTAGATTCTGTTAGATTTGATTTTCTATGTAAGGAAACTGGTCGGTCTAATTTCTTCCCATTAGAGCTTTTTGTATATCAGCTAGGCTTGATTATCCACCAACTAAGTTCGAATTCTCTAAGTTTTGAGAGTTCTTATATTTCAGTTGAATGATAAGAGATTTATCAAAGTGAGTGAGCCAGCTTTTACTGACCACCAGGATTTGATTGTTTACATGTTGCCAAAATATGTTGAACTTGTAGAGTCGAGAGTCACATCTACTGTCTCTTTTCAACGATTTCTCCTTTGTGTTGTCTTTTTGTCAATCTTTTCACAAAGGTGTGGTACGTCTTCTTTGTTTGCAATACTGCAGGAATTTTTGTTGCTTATTCCGCTCCTCACCGCCATGGGCTTCTAAAAGTCGTTGATAATAACTACTGTGCATCAAGAAAAGGTATGCTCTCTTCTCTTTCTTTAAGATCTATTCGGCTTTCCATATATATATGCATATGCATTGTTTTTCCATGCGTGCGCGCAATGGATTCATTCCTTTTCAGTACCAAACCTGAAATTGTAGTTATGATGTTTCCACCTTTGGGAATCTGGCCTCTTCAGAGTTTCGTATCACTAAGCTTGGACCTCAAATAGGTTATTGATCTTCTTTATCATGTTTAATAAATTCACAGGTGGGGTTCGTTGCCTGTCAATTCTGAATGTTGTGTTTGCTATCATCTACGGTCTCCTCGCTATATTTCTCGGCTCGAGCCTCCTGACACTAGGAAGCAGCTGTTCTGTGCCATTGTTTTGGTGCTACGAGATTTCTTCATGGGGTTTGGTGATCTTGTATGCTGGAACTGCTTTCTTCCTTAGAAGAAGCGCTGCTTTAACTCTTGAGGAGGGAGAGTTTGGGAACAGAAATCATCAGGGCTTGGAGATGCTTGAAGCTAATCCTTTTGAATTCACACCAGATGTGGAAAGACGAGTGAATGAGGGATTTAAAGCATGGATGGGTCCATCTTCGCTATCATCTGACGAAGAAGAAGACTAGTTCTACAGTGAAGTGCCCAATGTAACCCATACTGTTTCTAGCAGGCAGAGATCTTGATTCTTGATTAGAAGAACTGGGTATGACACTTTCGTAAACCTCTAAAGATGGTTGCTTCAGAGATTGGGCTCAGCAAATTGTTGCCTCAGTGATCCTCAGCGCTTTCTTCTGATGTTGTTTATGGACGGATCACGAGAAGATTTGATCCGTAATATATAATCAGAGCGGTTAGGATTGTCCCGGTTGTAGATATACATACAGTGGATCATCAAAATCGGGTGTTGGTTCTGTCTTTTGAGCACTTCATTGTAGTCGTTCACATTGGTTATTTTCGATATCTTGAGGTTGGAGTCTAGGCCTAACATCACCGTTTGACCGTACAACGATCATCTTTTTGTTAATCTTTATGTTAATATTAAAGGCATTATAAAAGGATACTTGTCTCCATAATGTCAAACTGTACATATTTGATGTTTCTGCTATCAAAACTCAGACGGTGTATGTTGGTTTTATCAGTTGTGAATCCACCAATATCATAGCTAATATTGTGAAAACTGAAAAGCTCTTCTATGGTTCATTCAGTTGAGCAACAAGAAAATGACTTAGTTCTCAATTGATATTTGACAACCTTGACGACAATTTTGGGAATTAAAATTATGCGAGTTATTTACCTTTAACTATTAAAATTTTGAAAACGCATTATTCAACCACCGTTCTTTACCTTAACTACAAGAATTGACCTTTTTATTTGTGCTTGGAACTCTTATTAATGGAAGCTTAGAAGTAAATTTCTTGAGAACAAAGTCGCATTTTCTCTATTTAATCAATTGTATCATGTCCCAGAGTTGAATAATGATCTACACATTAAAAAATTAGAAACAAGAAATTTTTAGACAGAAAGAAAGGATGAAGATAAGACATACACATATGGGATCAAAAATAATTGAAGGCGATGATGAATGTCACTTCAGAGCTCTATGAACAAAAGCAGTCTTTTTTTACCTACAACTCTTCAAAAGGTAAGATGATGGGCTCGAGTAGCCGCCTGAAGAAGCCGAGGATACCTTTGTGTTCCCCGGTGTCCCGCAATCGCTGAAGTCCAAGGTGCGGCGCTCCACCTGCATTTCCACACAGAATTGGTTTAGAGTGAGTCAACTTATAGACTCCACAACTCATAATGTTATTCCTCTTATCTCTACCAAGTTCATCATTAAGCTAGACCGGGAACAAAAGAAGATAATTGATAAGGTTTTCTTGTCACTAGCCTAGGGGTTGAGCAGTGAAATGTAGCTATGCCAGCTCAGCAACAGACTTTATACATTTAGTTAAGAGCTGAAGGTTTAAAGGGGGGGTATGATGATTCTGGATTAGCCTAGGGACTTGGTTTGGGCGTATGGGCAATGGTCAAGAGTTTGTATGATATATATATTTGACAGTTGAATCTGCTACCTGGGATCGGTTCTCCAGCTGATCTTGAGGCCATAGCTGATTTTCTTTCCCTTGAATAGATTTGTTCAGCTGTCTCTTCTTGAGTATCGTTTCAGGTGTGTCATTACCCAAAACTTCTAAAGCATCTGCATATGCCGTAGCTGTGTGTTCACTCAAATGCTTCATCAGTCCTATGGCGTCATAACTTCTCTCTCCGGGACTCATAAAGCACCCAATATCCTGGAAAGAAAAAGAAAAACAACAAAGAATATTCTTCCATTAACAGGCGCTTGCTTCAATCTAAAACAAAAAGTAGAAAAATCCAGAAACTAATTTCATTCACAGTTATTCCATCTTATATTACCTCAAACGTAATTTCTGGAGGCAAATTTGGACTTTGCAAGAAAGAACCAAAGAGTAAAGGGGATCTCCATGGTGATGGAGAATCAAGGAGTTTTTTGAACGGAGTTCCATCAAATCTGGAAAATGAGTGGAACCAACACAACTTAGCATTATATGATTCAATAGAAGAAAAATCAGGTATCAAACACTTACAGAGGAAAAGTAAAACTTACATGCTGAAGTTTTCAATATCAAAACTACTCTCTGCAGTGTTGGTACCTAATGACATTTTGTGTTGGTTTGATGGATCTTCCGCACTTGTATAAACTTCATTATCTGGACTAGATCCAATGTTGTCAGGAGACCACAGTTGTATCTCAACATCATTACGATCAACGAAACTTCTAGAAGTTTCTTGGTCCTGGTGCAAAGGAAGCAATAGATCTAGAGATTAAAGGTTTTAAGGTATTGAAGAATTAGCACCAATGATAAAAGTATGATCCTCGACAAAGACAGTCAGAGCTATGTATTTGAGTAAACTAGATTGACACGTTCCCCCAAGAAGAAATTTCAACAAACAAGATTGATGTGTTAAGCAACGAGAAGTTCACTAGTAGATTCAATAGATGAATACCAGAGAGTACACGTTAAAGCGGAGTAGACATCAGAGAACGGGATGACTTGGAATTAACAAGTGATAATAGATAACATGCAAGTACAAAGACGGACTTACATTTTTAGCTGATGCACCACCGTCATTATATACCTTTTCGTTTGTCATAGAAGTCCCTCCTCCTGACTCCAAGGTTTCCTTTGGGTCATCATATCTACGAATCATTTCTTGATGTGACTGACCTGAAGCCAAATCCTTATTACCTTTGGCTTCGGAAAGAGAGGCACACGGATTTTTATTTTCAGGAGATTCTGACAAACAAGACGACTTGCAATCATCTCCATCATCAAGCATAACATCTAAGCGTGAAAAATCATTAGCTAAGGACGAAGCCTCAGCTCTTTTAAGCCTTTTTTCTTTTCTTCTATCCAGCACAGGAGACAGCAAGTCCGGATGCCGCTTCTTTAAGATGGATGGTGCACCACTAAAACTTTTAGCAGAATCTTTAAGCATGACATCAGGGCTCTTATCATGACACGGTGAATCCCATAATCGTAATGGAGTTGCACAATTCATCGAAGAAATCATCAACTGGCGGATACCAAAGGGACTGTACTCTTGCCGTAAGTCACTATTTGATGGTACAAGATCACAGCTGAAGAAAGGGATATCTGCACTTGGAAAACGTGGAGGTTCATAACAAAGAGATCCTTTGTTTTTTTCAGCTGGCTTATCGTCAATTGGAAAATAAATCTTCTTCACCCTAGAAGGAGAAGAAAAGCTATTCAGAGGTACTAGCTTCAAAGAATCCTTGGGGATATATGGCAGCTCCTGCTGTTCTGGGATACCACCATTATCATCATTTCCATGGGAAGTTACGTGTCCATCAGTGACAATGAAACCGGCAATTGTATCAGTTTTACGATCTGATGCAGTAGCTCTAAGAAGGTGACACCCTTGACTGGGTTCAGAACTTGAAGGATGACAGGATAAAGCTGGAATGTTTCCATTTTCATGAGCACGGGTTTCTGCAGACTGGGAACAAAGAGGTCCTTTGCCCTTTTGAGGGTCAACCATATTCCGACCTTGCTCATTAGAAGATGTAGTGCTATCTTTCGTTGTATTTGGGAAAAGAACCCTACAGCACTCCTCATCCGTGATCAAAGTTTGAGCTTCTGGATGAGGACTAGTGCCCGAGTTTGGCAAAGAAGGTTGATCACTTAATCTGACTGAACTTTGAAAAGCTTGGAGTACTTCATTTTTTCCATCTACGTCCATGTTATTGGTCAATAACTGAGGACAGTCAAGATCGGGGTCCTGTTTAGCATCATTAGATACACCCTGCAATTGATCATCCGTAGCTGTGGTAGTTCTAACATCGCGAGAACATTCTGCTTCACAAGAAATTTCAGGGGCAACAGTTTTGACATCTTCAAAGGTAAGGTAGTATGGTTCTGCATAAGATGCAGAGTTTGAGATTTGCTGCTCTGTTCCTGAAGGCAATTCAGGAATGTAGAATTCCTCATTTGCAGGTTTAACCTCATCTGGTAGATCATTGGTAGACTGTGAATAACTGAAAACAGTTGAAGCTTGGCTGCATTCGGATTCTTCAGCATCTGCACCTGGCCTGGAATTATCATCATCTCCACTGCTGTGCACCCACGAGGAAGATGAAGCGATGGATTTGTTCTGAAGGGCAGTGAGTGGCGAGTTCTGATACTGATCTAAAAGACCTGACACGTAGTAGGAATCCAACTTCTTCTTAACTGAGCTGTTCCAGTGATTTTTTATTGAATTATCTGACCTATGGAAACATAAGAATAAATAAGCAAACAACCGAAGAAGAAAGGATAGACCATAATCATCAGCAGAAAAACCTTTTCTCTCATCGGAATAAGCAGAAGAAACCCCCTAAATTTTCAGGAACATGTTCTGCAAATTTTGTTATACTAGGACGCATGGAAAAGAGATATATACCTTCCTGGCAGAAATTTCATTAGCTCTGCCCATTTATTCCCATAAATTTGATGTGCTCGAATAAGAGTCAGTTCCTCTTCCTGGGTCCATGCATTTTTATTAATGCCAGGGTTAAGATGGTTATGCCACCTACATCAGCCCCAATTTTGTTCATGCGTTTCCAAGTACAAGTACAACCCAAAGTAAGAAGTGTAGTTAAAAATATATTATTGGCAAAAGAAGTAGAGGTTATGCGCATACCTTTCCCTACATTGCTTTCCTATGCGCCCAGGTAAATGCTGAGAAATAGTAGACCATTTCGTTGGCCCATATTTTTCTACCAGAGCAATTATTGTCTTATCCTCCTTCGGAAATATGAAAAGAAAACACATTAGAGATGTTAACATGTACGGCACTCGAACGACCACCACGCTGAGCAAAGTTGAGTAAAGCATATAAGCAATTCACCACATTTAGTAAAATAATCACCTCATTTGACCAGGGCCCTTTCACAAGCTCTGGGTTCAAGACCTTTTGCCATCTATGAAGACACTGGACATCAGTCCGATCCTTAAAACATTCAGCTGAAAAGGTGAAAAAAACAAAATTACGTCGCTTTCAACATACTTCTTAAAAACTACAAATGAATGAGGAAGCTAAAATAGAGTATGGACAAGACCAAGAAGACCAAGAAAACTAAACTAGGAAGACCAAGAAGACCAAGAAAACTAAACTAGGAAGACCAAGAAGGAATTAGTAATTCGCTATTTGAGTTACCTATCTTCTTCCAGTTCTTTCCTTGAAAACGCTCCACAGCTTTGCACAAGACTTCGTCCTGATACAGGAAAACAGAATTAATCTGACAGAAAAAGTTGGTAGAGACAAATCTTCAAAACACGAAAAGGATAGCTGTATTTTATCAACATGTTAAATGGAACTGAAAAAGGCAACAATAGAGTGTGATAAAACCAACTGATTACACTCAGCCAGTTTGTTCCAGGACACATCTCCCAGCGAAAACTTGCCCGATTCACAATAAATGAGCTATGCAAGAACCAGATCGACAGCAAAAGAAAAGACACAGGAACCCACCTCTTCGGACGTCCATTGTCCTTTGGTGGATCGTCTTGCAGGGCCACATGTCCTCCTATGAAAGTTTTTTTACACATCACAAAGATCTTGCAACATTAACCTGAGAATGTCTTGTTGAAAGCAACAAATTTGGTGCTAAAAGCAATTCGAAGAAAAGAAAACTGAGGAAGCACACCCGTGTTTCCCTTTCTTGTCGCCTTGGAAACAATCTTCTGGAATATTGGGGGCTCTCATCTCACTCTTCATAGTTAGCAATCACTATAGCATACACCAAAGCCGGTTTCTTTGGTGTGTCTTACAGATCATCATAAGCCTAGCAGCAGCACATTGCTACGATCTGAAAAGAAAAATATATAAACCATAAACTTAAAGACAGTCGTACTAGCAATCAGGATGAGCTTACAGATACAATACTTAGCAAACGAGCAAACATTCCCAGAGACTAAACGCAAAACGGAGAAGAAATGCTACAAATGAAAAACGAAAGAAATTAGCTTCAGATTTTGAGATTAAGTCCAAACACCTAAGATAAGAATCCGAATTTAGTTTCAGAACCCAAAACAAAAGAAAAGCTCCAAACTTCATCTGAAAAAAAAAAATCTGGATAAAATCGAAATGGCAGTGTGATTTAAGAGAAGTAGAAGAAGTTTCAAAAAGAGTAGATTTTTTATCTTGTTTCATAAATCAGGAACAAGCCTGGGTGAAAACAACAAACAAAATTGACCTTAAGAGGCGCAGACACAGTCATATGAATCAATCAAATCCAGAGTAGAAGAACGTCTACGACTTGTAAGGCTCACAGTAGCAGTAGATCCACTAAATCCAGAATATAATCTGTGAAATTAAGACGGTGAATCTGGGTAATTAAGGTGCCGAATCCACACGAAGAAGAACACAAACCGAGAGAGAGAGAGAGAGAGAGAGAGTATTCAAACATGGAGAGGCGGAATTCGGTAGCACTTTCGAAGTGAGATGAAGCAAAAGGGGAAGACGATCATAGCCGTTCATTTCAAGCTGTGAATCTAGTCTCCTCCAAAAAGTTCCACGCCTATATTATTATTTTATTTTATTGTTTGCTGCTATTAATTTTTCTTCCTTTTCTTGCAATACGTTATCATTTATTTCTTTATTTTCGAGATTCTGCAATTAGTCTCTTTTTTTTTTTCTTTTCCTAACAACAACAACCAACAACATTCAAATAGAGCATTCATTACTTTTCCAATTCAAAACAATTAAGAGGAATTTTGTATTTAATTTGGAGGAATCAGGTGAGATAACATTTTTTCTTGTTTTTGAATCTGCTAATAACTTTTCTTCTTCTTCTTTTTGTAACAGCTATTTTCTTCACTCATGTCAAAATGAAAAAAACCTAACAACCAGAAGAGAAAAATCCTAAAAACTATGTGGACAAAGTCAAAGCGAAAGGACCACATAAATTCAAAACCTTTCTGTCTTTTAAAAATTAAATCAAAGATACATCATTATTTTATTTTACATTATGTTTTGATTTTGTGACTGCTTTTAAGAATTCACATGTTTTTTTTTTTTTTTTGGTCAAAAGCTGATTTTCATTATAACTTTAAGTCGGTCCCGAGCCGATGTTTGCTGGAGCGTTTTTTGCTAAGTTATCCGCCAACATATTGGCCTCTCTTGAAACAAATTGATTGAAACAAACAAATTCACATGTATGTTTTGAGAAATTAACACCAAACTCACCACCACTTTTGATTTTTCAAATTGATTGAACTTTGAGTTAACTCTAAATCAATTTCAAGTCGGTTTGGTTTCAATTCGATTTTCAGATTAATTCAATTAAATTTTAAATCTATTTTTTAAAAAATTTAAATTAAGTCAACTTTTGTAACTAATAGAAGCTTATATTCCTTATCACTTATATACAATACAGTTTTAAAATTGGAAAACAAAAAAATTAAGTAGAATTTGAAAATTTTATTAAGTCAAAATCATACACTATTGGAAAATTAACAATTATGAACTGAAAATGATGAAACATTTTCTCGAAAAACTTCTCGTATCTTATAGATGATCATGATTTTTCGATGTTTTATATTTTCTGATCAACTTTGACAATCTTATATTTATATATATATATTTTTTATTTTCTTACAATTTTCCACGTGATTTAGTTGAAACAGTTTTAATTGGAGTTCCAGTCCATGATATCTCTTGCACTCTTGGACAAAGTGACATGACCTTCAAGGTTAAGAAGTTTAATTTTCCCTGACCTACCGCTTAAATGCCAATATCCACAGTGCCCGGTCTATAATCTCAATTCAGATCGGTGGAGATCTATCTCTCTCCTCCCATTGGATTGGAGCACATATCTTAAATTTTTTTGTGGTCTCATAAAAGATACTTCATTGTTTTATAAGATATTATAAAATTTTCTTCAAATTTCTATGCATATTTAACTCCCGCGACTTTTACTATAACCATTTATATTTATTAATTTACAGTAATTAATTCCCGCAATTTTTTTTTTTGTCAGAAACCTTGTAAAACCGAGCATAGAAAGTATCAAGTGATAAAAACCAAATATTTATGAATCTATCGTGTTGAACACTTTAAATAATTATTACTAGTTTTCGATTAAGTTACATATATAAATTTCAGATAGATCGATCTATAATATAGGAAGGAGAATTAGAGAGTAAAAAGAAACAAATAAAGAATGAAGCTGGACTATTACCAAAGAGTTTCTAAAAATGGTAAAAACGAAACCAAATATAAACCAAAATTTGCCAAATAGCAGAGCTACTACAACTTGCTTGCTGGTTTTCTAGTAATAAAACATCACAAGAGTAGCACAAGTAGATAAAGGTTTCGACTGAGTATATTAAAAGCAGAAGCAACAAGTCACGAGCTCAAAGACAGAGAAAGAGAGAAGAAAACTGTAAATCATGCTTCCATCTTCTGAGCTTTGTTCCAGCGACCACCCGGCGAATCAGATCCTCTCTTTCGCCCGAATCTCCCTCCTCGTTTTCCTCCCCTACATCAGAACGAAATCCAAAATATCTAAGACCCAAAAACCAAACCAAACGACAGCAATTTCAAATACTAAAACATGAACTCACCTTCCTCCACGACCACCCTTGTCAAACCGATCTTTGCTGCGAAGGAGACCCCAGTACTCCTTTTCAGCTTCGCCTGAAACCGCAATTTACTCATTTAACTCCCAAGCGGAACATATATAGTTAAAAGAAAAGATGGAAGTTAAAATTGTGTTTTTACCGGTTAGAGGTTCTAAGACAGCGATGAAATTCTTCACGGCTAGACCACCTTCTTTGGCTAACACTGCTGCTGCGCGGGCTTTTTGGGATGCTTCAGGTTCATCAAACCTAAGGTATCCCGTCTCAGCTCCCATTTTGAAATCCACAAACTTCACAGTGGAAATAAACAATTGAGTGAATCATGACATCAGCAGAAAACAAAGGAGAACAAACAATCATACAATAATATGTGATCTGATTTATGTACCTTGACATCACCAAATTTCCCAAAAACGGCCTTAAGATCTTCACGCAAGACAACATCTTTATTATCTTTATGTGTAGCTAGAGCACCTTTTTCTTCCCTCTCTACATTTTCTTCTCCCTCTCCATCATCTTCACCCTCTGTTCCCTGGCCCTCAACTTTATCAGTGTTTTCTTTATCAGCATCAGGATTCTCTGCCGGCTTTGATTCATTTTCATCCATTGTCTTATCGGCTGGCTTCTCGGAACTGTTTTGTTCCGTGGTACCCTCTTCTGCTGAGCGCTTGAGAGTGAATGAAATGATCAAACCCTTGGGATAGCTACAATATCACAAAATAGCCATAGTCAGTTCATGAAAACAAAATAGCCATAGTCAGTTCATGAAAAATTAGTAGCAGTAGTTAAAATCCCTACTTTGCCTCATAATCAGAACCATTCTTATGATCAGAACCGTTCTTCTGGTTTGTGGAACTCTTTTGAGGATGGTAATTAGCGAACTTTTCCTCATCCTTTTCCCTTTCAGCATCAAACTCTTTCCTGGAAACAAAATATCATATTTAAGTAAGGCATCCAAAGAAAGATACAGAACATGCTGAAGTAGAGTAGGATTACTTTGGTTTCAACTCCAACTGGAGACCAGCAAAGACCAAATTCTCCGTCATAACGTTTTGTGCGTCCTCTTCTGTAGGGAACTCAACCAAGGCAACGCCAGAAAACACTCTCGTCTCTGCTACATGACGAGGCATCCTAACACTATTAACCTGTAACGAAAACACATATACATATATGACACATCACACACTTGAATAACCAGTTAATCAAACTCGCTAGTATTTTCTCGATAGTGTTTTACCTTCCCATACTGACTGAAAAAGGCTTCAACATCTTCCCTTTTAACATCATACGAGAATGGTGAAGCAGCTACTGTTCTTGCATTAAGCTGTTCAACCAAATCTTCAAGCTTCAACAACTCTGTACTCCTACCAACCTTTTTCCCTGTGTGATCAAATCCAAAAACGAAAGTGATCAATTAACTGTAGAAGATAGTTCTCCAATCTGAAAGACAGGTCTCAATGCAGCTAAAACAAAATTGAAAATTTACACTAGGCAGAGAGACTTCACCTATACCCAAAACTCAATTCAAAAATTTAATATAGCCAAAACTCACCATCTTCTGAAACCTTGAGAGCCGTGGAGGTTCGAAGAGTATCAGCAACAGCTTTGATCGTATCTTCAGGAATCTCATCTCCTTTCGAATCACCCAACTTCAAATATCCTCTCATCTTACTGAAGGAACATATCAACGCCAAACTCACCACTATATTTTTTTTCCAAAATCCAAACATCAACACAGGAAGAAGAAGAAGAAGAAGAAGAAGAAATCATCACTCAGCAATAAAAGAAATCAAAACACGTCGATTGAATTTGTTCGGAAGCTAGAAACTTACAGCCATCTTCGCTCTCAGTGACCGTCTTCTTAAGGAAATCATCAATGGGAAGATTGCTATCACTGAAGTAGAACTCCACCTGAATCAATTGAATACCAATATCAGAAACCATAATTGAATACCAATATCAGAACCATAATTAACTCAATTGAAAAAAAGCTGGTGAAGCCAGCGAGAAACCGAAGAGTAAGAAAAGTTTGAACCTGGCGCAGAACCGTCTTGGCCGTCTCTTCGGTTAGACAAGGAATCGACATTTTTGTTCGAGAGGGGGAGAGAGAGAGAGAGAGAGACGAGGAGGAAGAGAGAAGGGAGAAGAGAAAGGGGGTACTAGGGTTTAGTGAGAGACAGCTTCCATTTTCGTCTTAAATTTTGGAGTCAATTGTCATTATATTTATATTTTCTTTGTTTTTGTCCTTCGCCGTTGATCCTTTGTTTTAAATTAAAATCTCATAATACCCTAGCATATTTATTATTAATCTAATTTTCCCCCAATATAAATTTTGATACGAACTGAGAACCAGAGTATTGGGCTTTACTTTTGTGTCCACGAGTCCAGAACTATTTTCAGTTACTATTTACCATCCTTTTCAATTTAATTTTTATATCAACTCACATCGATAATAATATTAATATACTGTAGCATATAAATATTTTCTTAACATGCATTCAGGAAAAAAGTTGACTATAACAATAATTTTTACAATATGGAACAACTGAACATGGAAAAGAGACTGACTGAAAAACGCATACTATTGTATGTTATGAGTCTTATGACTGATGAGACTCATAACTTTATTAAAAGGGGGAAAAAACAAAAAAAATGAAAAACAATCATGAGACTAACATAATTTAATTTACCGAAAAACAAAAAAAAGTTTGTCATCTCAACACTACAAACTCGCACAATTTCTCTTCGTTTTATTAGTAAAGAGATGTTAGTTTAGTAATGAAATGAAAGTTTCATCTCAGACACAGCGATGTTTACAATCGCAAAACCGCTTGGTCTTATGTAACATGTAAATGTTGTTACATGTGCAACTAACATATCTTGTTTTATATTTATTCGTCATGAATTGCATACACTCCTTCTCTCCTTTGGAGGTGCAGGTTCCTTCGATATCTTCTATTCTTGTACACAGTTCCTCTGCCTCCACTTCTGTTATTTTATATTAACCACACCCAAAAATATTGTTAATTGGTAGTTTAAGATATTCAGATACACAATTGATAGTGCAACAAGACTAAAACTAGAGCAATATTTTTGTTTTTATATTGCAACAGTGTTTTTTTTGCGATAAATAACAGTCAGTGTTTTACATTCCGCAAGTAAGAAAACTCAATAAAAAGAAAACTGATATGTTACCTTTACCACTTTACCACTGCTCAGAACAAGAAAGATGAGAACACAAAAAGTTATAAACCAAGTAGTAGATCTCATGATGTAAAAAGTTTTTTTTTTTTTAATTTAATTCTCTATTACAATAATTTTCTGCAAATTGTCTTCTTTGTAAACACTCATAATAAATATACTTTAACACACAATAAAAATAGATACATCCATATTCAGAAGTATGTGCTTTGTAAAGTTCAACGAACCAAATTAACGAATTCGACGGGATCGGTTTTTATTTTTAGAAAGAAAAAAAAAATCATTGAAAATTCACTAGTTCTTTTTGTATGTACATAATGTGCTGAAAAAACTGCATATTCCAAAGATTTGCACATTCCAAATTTCCAATAACAACCATAGCTTACTATCCTCTCCGTCCTCCTCATAGTCTTACAACAACATTTGTGTTAGCTGATTAATAGCTACAAATGAATAAAGTATTACAACATTTGTGTTGTGACTGCATCATTAGCCCAAAGAAGTTGTAAACTACTGTTGATTCCATATTCTCTCAAGTGTTATCATCAGTGTCGAATCTCCTCTTACTCTTACTTGTTCCGTACGGTAGAGTGATGTCAGAAGAGCAGTACGTCCCCGTCTCTTGGACCTTTCTTAGGGCCACCTCTCCCTCAAGTGCACGAATTACCTATTCAAGAGAATTGATAGAGACACTTTGGTCATGATATGTTTTAGGACACAAAACAAAGCAAAGATTAAGGGTATGAATTTGACAAACCTGGCTCATTCGTGGCCGAAGCCAAGCCGACTGGCGTATGCAAGCAGCAGCACAAGCAGCCATGTCTGCCATCTGGCTTGTATCGTAATTCTTCTCCAACCTTGCGTCTACAACATGTTCAAAACTTTCTCCAGATATGGCTTTCGCAAGCAATGGCCTGGCCCAGTCAACTAAACTCTGGTTTGTGGACGGATCTTTGGCGAAGATTGATGGACGTCCAGTGATGAGTTCTAGAAGCACGACCCCGAAAGAATACACATCTGATTTATCACTCACTTTACCACTTGACGCGTATTCTGGAGCCATGTATCTGTTTCATACCATACATTCAGTTAATAAAAAAGACAATAATGTAACAGAGATTACAGCATGGATGGTGTCTTAGTTTTACCCGAATGTTCCTACCACTCGAGTAGAGATATGAGTGACTGATGAATTGGTGTCTGAAAAGAACTTGGCTAGTCCAAAGTCAGACACCTGAAACAACAAAACACAACAAGTTTATTTGTCCTAATAACCAAACTTTAAAAGCTGAAATTTCATGGCTGATGAGAAGAGTAAAGAGACTGGTATCACCTTTGCCTCATATTTGGAATCTAGAAGGATATTAGCTGCTTTGATATCACGATGAATAATACTTGGACTGCCTGCAAATTTCAAGCACAAGAGATATCAAGAATAAAACCAAAAAAGAGGAAGCTATTGTTATCGTTATCAGGAGAGAAACTCACAATCCTCATGAAGATAAGCTAATCCTTTTGCTGCTCCTAGAGCAATCCTGACCCTCATTTCCCACTCCAACACACTTTCTTTGTCTCCTACAAAAACACATTCTCACAATACTCAAACAAAAATAAACTAAATCAAGCTAATCCTCTCAACTCAAGAGGGATATATAATTTGTGTTTACCATGTAAGTGGAACTCCAAGGTATCTTTAGGAACAAACTCGTAAACCAAGAGTCTTTTATCTCCGTTGATGCAATAACCGACCAACGAAACAAGATGCTTATGATGAACCCTACTAATCGTGTCAACCTCAGCTTGGAACTCTCTTTCCCCTTGGTTGCTCCCAATCTTCAGCTGCTTCACCGCAACTTCTCTCCCGTTTCTTAGCACTCCTTTGTGCACGTACCCGAATCCGCCTTCTCCCAAAAGGTTCGCCTCCGAGAATCCACACGTTGCCTCTAACAGTTCTCCGTAGCTCAACATTCCAGATGGCATTGTCATGCTCCTTGCAACAGAATTGCTCTCCTTACCGGATGAGTATTTTGGGATTGGAGGTGGCGGCATTGTGACAACGTTTGCTTGGTTTGGATTGGAGGTGGCGACATTACCACCTCGATGATCATGTTGATCTGACCCAGTAGTCAAGAATGATTTTAGTTCTTGCAAGTGAAATGATTTAGCACATTGATTGATTAGTCTAAATGTATATACCTTTTGATGGAGTTTTGGAGCTGTTGTTTCTGTTTCTGGTGGCTCTGTAGAAGACAAAGAGAAGGCCTAACAGAACTAGCAGAAGAGCACCAACGATGACACCGCCAAATAAGAATCCCGCGGGAGATCGGTGATACGACGTCGTCTCGGGGAGACTCTTCGGTACAAGTGGCTGTGGCGTTCCCGGGGAGATGATTGATTCGCCGGGACTTGTTTTGGGCTCTGTAACGGGCCCAATAGGTGGTGGTGCTACTGTCCCGCCTGGCTTAGTTGGTAGTGGGCCCACTGGCCCAAAGAAAGGAAGAGTTATTGTTGCCGGCGGCGAAGAGGGAAATGGCGTCGTTGAGAGCGGTGGTTTAGGTGGCGGAGAAGTTTCCGGGAGAGACGGAGTGCTTGGAGAAGGCCTTGGTGGAGAAGAACTGATGGGAGGAGGAAGCGAAGGCTTAGGTCCACGCCGGCGAGGAGGTGAAGGCGGTGGAGGAGATGCCGTATTCACCGGCGGGAGTGAACCGGAGGGCGGAGAAATCGGTTCTCCCGGGGGCGGCACTGTCTCGGAGGGAAGTGAAGATGGTGGTGGTGACGGTTTAGTTGGAAGGAAGGGCAATGGCGGTGAACCTGAAGGGGGTAATGCCGGAGGAGACGGTTGAGCTTCCACCGGAGGAGGCGGTGGAGATTCTACCGGAGGAGACGGTGGGGAAGCGGTGGGAGGTAAGATAGGAGGCAACGGCGGAGGAGAATTAAGTGGCGGGGAAAGAGGAGCTAAAGGAGGAGCTGATGCCGGCGAGGCAGAAGGAGAGAGCGACATGAAAAAGACTCCGTTTTTGGGAATCACAACACACAGGGGTTGTTGTGAAGTCGTCACTTTGTGAGAGAAGAGGAAAAGGGAGGAGGAAGCAGGTGAGGTTTTGTCGTATAGAGCAGTGTTGGCTTCTGAAGCTGAGAATGTCTTTCAGCTTTCTCACCTCTGTTTTTCTTTTCCCGGTGATTATTGATTTTTAAATTATTTTTCAATTAAGAAGAAAAAAACACATTAGACAGCCGAGCAAACCACTCTGGTTTGTTTTTGCATCGCCGCTCGTGAGCAAACCACTTCCTGTTTTCAAATAAAACAGAAAATAAATACGTTCTTATCTATGTGGTCGATGTCGATTTATCACAAATCCATTATTTTACATGTCTCGGGATCTTAGTTTTGGTTTTGGAGAAGTGGAAGATAGATTCCAAATTCATGACAATTGCCCCCACTATATCTTCTCAGTGGTATCAAGTTCAACTCTGAAAAAGTGTAAACACTCAAGTTCACGGGATGAGTCTACTGCCCGCGTTGAAAAAATCAAAATTCTAAATTTTACATATTTTTGGACCAAAGAAATATGATCTACATATTTTTGGACATATATTTTTACGAATATATCTGAGAGAGATCCTCGCCTAATATCTACTTTTCCCGATATTCACATGTAAATTATCAAATGATTCAAATCTAAATCTACAAAACAGAGTACATGATCAACTGATACATTTACCATTTTGGAACCATGAGTACATATAGAAAAAATGTTTGACAATATAAGATTTCCCTCATTTACAATCCCAAAAAGTAGAATTACTTCGCCTAATCTTTCTATGATTTTGGTCATGTTAAAAGTGACTCTCTATGTCAAAGTCAAAATTGGTTGGAACTTTACAAATACTCTCTTTGAAGCTGATAAGAAGAGAGCCCTCAGCTGAATCCCTTTGGAATTAGTCCATTCATCTCTCCGTCTCCATGTCTCAGCTTCAAGCAGCGAATGTCACAAAGAAGCCACTGAAATCATTTATTTTTCATCACTTGATGAAGATGAAGCAGCGCATGGCATTAAGTCAAAGCCATGGGATGTTGGCATTTTGGGGCTTATATGAGTGAGTTGCTCAAAAGTCAAAACCAGCAGAGGCTCTTTAATTGACTGACATTTACAGAGTTGTTGACTTTTGTTGCTCATGTCTCAATCAGCCTGAAACGGCTCTAACGAACCCCATGTTTTCCCAACCTTCACTTTCACATGTAGAGGGACTGAAAATACAGAATGGAATCAACAAAGTCCATACACATATATACATCGCATAATCAGTTACGTAGTCTACGAAGAAAGAACATACCGAGAAGTGAAACCGCATTTTCCATGCTGGTTTGTAGCAACATTGCAGCTTCTTTTGCGTAAGACGGATCAACTTCCAGCACAAGTTCATCATGTACCTGTGTTATCATGCCACAATACAATAAGCTATTTAGACAATATGAAATTTTACATGCACAAGGAAGTCTAAAACTGAGCATATGGAAAGAAACAGAAAGAGGTGGACAACTCCCACCTGTAGAAGAATTCGGCATCGTCCCTTCAACAAGTGAAACCTAGTTTCCGTTGAAGAACTAGAAGCTACGGTATCAACATCCTCAGAAATTGCAGCATATATGTTTATCATTGCAATCTTGATTATATCAGCAGCAGATCCCTGAATAAAACCACAACCATAACCACAGAGCAAAAGGGAAGATAACACTTCGATTCTAGATAGATAGTTCTGGCGTAGTGTCTACAAACGTCAGTGTCAGGGAGGGAGAAGGAAAGGAAGATAAAAGGTCGCACCTGGCACATGGAATTTACAGCTTGCCTCTGAGCCTTAGATTTCTCCTTGGCATTCCCAAATTTTATTTTTGACAAGAATCGCCTTCTTCCCTTTAGAGTCTGAATGTATCTGCGTATCAAAATGTTCAGCAATTATGGTTATAGTCACCCTTTATGTCTTCAGCAAGAAATAAATAAAATGAGCACTGATGAAGCATGTGTAACGTCCTTACCCTTTCTCCTGGCAAAATGAAATCGTTTCGTTAAGCCAAGACGTGACTGCAGGGAAAGAACTTTTAAAGCTTCTAATTTTCTCCTTGGCTTCATCTGAGCTGCACTCAAGCTGTTCTGCTAGCGTGTTTGCACCCATTCCATAAAGAATTCCATAGATCAATCTTTTGGTCTGATCTCTATCATGCGGACTAACAGAATCCTCGGCCTTTCCAGTCCATTTTGCAGCTATCATCGTAAAGACATCACCTTTGGGATGTCTAAGCTGTGCAATCAACGAGGAATCTCTAGAAAAGTGTGCCATAAGTCGCAATTCTATCTGTGAATAATCTGCCGTCAAGAGTAACCAATTTTCCTGTGGTGAAAAAAATCAACATTATATTCAATCTTTGGAGGAACTAAATGTTGCACAACTCTTTTTCTGAGAAATATGTTGTCTTGTTGGCTTGAAGACCAAAGACATAACTTCTAGAAATTACAGAGAAATTTACCTGAGTAGGAACAAAGAAATCACGTGCATTAATCTTGTAACGATCTGCATCTGGATTTACTTCCTTTCCATTTTTATCCAATATGAACTCTACCTCATGCTCAACAGACTGCAGAAAAGTAACATGGTCATTGATTTTCAGATACACGATACGTGAATGAAAAAGGAAACATAACAGAAGTCATACTTGAAGATTAGGCTCCTCTATCGAAAGTCTTCCTGTTGCTGTTGATGTTTGAAGCCAGTGGCCATGCAAAGTATACCTTTGCGTGCTCAAGCGTAGTTTAGCAAGCGAACAAATTGATCCAAGTGTACAATTTAAGAGCTTTGCCAAAGTGCGGTGCTCTTTGATAATTGGGACAACAGGATGCTCATTCCTGGGACAAAGTCATATTCCAAAGACGGCCAGGTTATAATAGTATCACAGTAGCTGGGGGAAATTTGTTTTCTTGATATCATAACCATAGACTTGCTCGGCTGAAAGTGCCTCAAGAGGTCTGTTAAACTTCATGAGGAAAAAAAGAACACATTGTAAGGAAAAGCATTTAGCCCTTTGCAATACCTTAAAAGATCCAAGCAATGCTTATCAGTACTTGGGTGAAGTTTCCCTTTATTTTGGTTTTCCGGTATAGGCAACTTCAACTGTCCAAACAGCACATTTGCAATATCAGCTGGGTTGTGCAATGAAAATGTCATGCCAGCCAATTCAAATGCTTTCTTCTCAAGGGACCGAAGTTTATCCCGCAATATATTCCGTGCCCTAAGGCAACCTTCTATATCGACGCCTATACCCCAGAGCTCCATGTCTGCGAGGACATTAACCTGAAACAGAATGAATGCAAACAACTAGCTTAGCGGAGTGAGAAGTTTCTATGAATTTCTTAGGTGCACTGTAGGAATATAGTTGATTACAATCTTATTTTTCAAAATCAGACAGAGAACACATTAACACTGAGATGACTGCCTTAATCCTCCGTAACAATAAAGAAAATTAAAGAATATACCAGCGGCATTTCAATGGTTGTCAGTGCTTCAAGAAGTTGTTCGGAGACGAGGATCTTCCAAAGAGCTGAACAAAGGGCTCGTGTCTGAGCAGCCCGTCTGCAGCAACCATTGTGGGCAACCCTTCGGATCTGATTCCTCCCCCTGCCACTGCGATTAGCAGCTTCAGCTGCCTCTGGAGACAGTCTTTTCTTCACTTCCTTTAATATCACATTAACAGTTTTAGAACTTTTCATGAAAAAGTATACTAAGGAAGTACCTATGAGCTAAATCTGTGTAATGATACTAAAAAAGACAAGAAGATATTTATGCTATGATTATTTTATTGCTCAACACCGTTGAACCTGAGACATATGATATACATTGAACTGATTCCACTAATAGTAAATTTGGAATTACCTTATCTATGTTTGGATTTGAGTGTCTTTCCTCATCTGGCCAAAGAATCCATGTCACGATGCTCATGTCAACGGTGTGGCTTACGCGAAGTGGAGGCATCATTAACCAAGATCCATCCACCAACTCAAGATCTCTGATCCCTTCTGCAAGATTCAGACGAGCGCATCTCTGGATTGAAATGGCAGGACTCTTGAGCACCTGAATCTGGACTTTCAAATTCCACGTCAACTTTCTCGTATTTTCATTCCCCATTATTTTACTGATTCTGTTCCACCTGGCTTTAATAAAATCAACCATGTTGTGGGTAGCCAAAACCTCGTTCTTGTCAACAACTGCATCCTTGAAAAGCTTTTCTTTTTCTGCACATTCCAGGTTGGGAAGATCCTTGTTAAGATTGACATAATATACAGGAGAGCTATTCCAGCAGATCGCAATTCCATGTATTTCATAAGAGATGCGGGAATTCAAATCTTGTAGTTTATTATAGTGGATATCAAAGAAAAATTCCCCAGCAGATTCCCAAAGTTCCAGGAAAGAATCAAATCCGCCACTAATATTCCCTGCAGTTATTGGACCCTTTTCACCTGTACCATCCTTATTACTAAGAGGAATATGGGCATTCTTCGTCAACTGCTTCTCAACATTGCCCTCATTTTTTATCTCGACGTCCTCGCAAACAGGGAGAGGGATCCTTCCCACAGCATTAGGCCCGTCAGTGCCGACTGTAGTTCCTATGGGTTGAAAATCAGGAAGCTGACTGGTCAAGTTAATTTCTGATGAAACGCCTAAGGCAGCACCTGATACTTCCCTTGGCTTTTCTCTGTGATTATCCATATCAAAGTTTTCACAATTCACGTGCATGCTTGAATTTCCTGGAAAATGTTGTAGTTCACTGGAACGAGCAGAGCCTCCAGAAATGTCTCTTTCAGTAGTTTCTTGTCCATTGGGACTCCTAGCAGGAGCCAACGGCAAGGGATTCGTAAGCTCATGAACATCCAAACCAAGTGACTTAAAAGCAGAGAATGCAGCAGCCCTCGCCTCTTCTGCTTTCTCAAGGACAATTTTGCGCGCCCCATTCTTGATTTTCTTGGCTAATCCCAACTGTATCCTTCTTTGTCCTGTACCTTGTACACCATATCAACTTGAGCACGTTAGATGAAAGAGGATACAATATTCTTCCCAACAAACATTCAACTTATCATTCCTTACATAAGCTGGAGAGATCTCAATGAGGCAACAAAAATATCAATTTAAACTGTCTAAGGAAAATGTTTTACCTTCTGCAGCCCACGCTGAAGATTCAAAGAGAGCTTTGACAATTTCCGGGATGGATGCTTCAGCTATCGCCTGAGATGTACGCAAGCCAGCTTTGTACAACGCTCTAGCTCTTGAACCCTATTTATTCAACACCAAAAACCATCTTTGTTAACAGCACTCCTCATATCTTAGCTATAACTTCCTGAAAGTTGCATTTACCTTTACATATGGAATGCTAGTAAGTTCAACAATTTCAGCCCTGACACCGAATGAAACACGATTCTGTAACTTGGCAACCAAGCCTTCCAAATCATGCCATCCAAGCCTCTCACAGAACACCGAAACCATGGAAGAAAACCTTCCAGCGTTCTCCTGTAGGGATTGAACCATACCTCTAGCCACCTTAAAAGCTTCACAGACCTCGGTCACAGAAGCTTCCTGCATTCATAGTTCAAAAACCAAGATAAACAAGTTATCTACTAAAAGAGTTGATCATCACCATGTCTTCTGATGCACAAGCAAGAGTTGTCAATAAGTTTTTGAAGTAGGATAGTTCATAAAATCCAAAATCTGCTAGGGCCAAAGCAAGCAGGGCATGTAGTTATAGAAAAAATTAAGGGAATACTGTGAAGTGTACGTGATCATGCAAGCTAATATAGGCTAATAAATATGAACCAAAATAAGAGACTTTAGCAAAGATAAAAAAAAAAAAATGCCAGAAACAGAGAGGCAGTAGGGAGCGACCTGAACTAATTTTGACAAGATGAGAGCAACAAAAAATCGTTTGCACACTCGAAGCATCTGTTCATCTGAAAGCATCTTAATGCTCGTAGAACCATGCCGATTGTCATATTCTCCACGCAAATTCTTTTTTACATCTTGTGGTTTGTTTAGAGTGCGCACTGTTGCACCATGTGCCATGCGCATCAGAAAAGGTTCGACCACTCCAACTCTATTGCCGACAGACTGAAATTGCAAGAACAAGAGTAACAACATCAGCGTAAATATTTTTCTGGAACTATAGGCGCAAATTACAGAAACTGGTGCAAACTTCTAGCAAAAGAGTACAGCAAAACACTTGAAGGTTAAATTCAGCTTTCCACAACAACAGAAGTAAAGGAGAAAGAGAATGCCTAACTATTTTGCACAACACAGAAGAATGTCACTAAACTAGGATGACAGTCAGTTTAGAGAACGAAGATATATGACAACATACTTCTTGCTTATCACACATAAAAATGCTCTGTTCAGAAAAAGAAAAAAAACACACAGAAAAATGCCACACATTACCAGAGAGTATAAGATTACCTGTTCTAAAGGAGACAGTTTCATGAATCTTTCATAATACAATTCCCAGTTTGGTTCAACACCAACATTAATTGGTGTGACTAAGTAGACCAGATGCAAATCAGAAGCCATAACTAGCCCTTCACGTGCTCTTAGAAGATCATCCAGAACAATCTGCAGCAACACCAATTACGTACATGTCAAGCATGCATACTTGACACTATATAAAATGCATTTTTAACTATTGAAAGTCAAATTAAACTACCAGTGACTCCTCTGGGCAGAGTGAACTGCCAAAAGCTCCACGTCCAAGGGGTGTTGTACTGTATAACTTTGTCTCTTCATTCCACTCAAGAAATTTTCTGTGGCACAACCACCGAAGAGAATCCTGAGCTGATTTGACCACATCTTCAAAAGGCTTTGTAGAATTCAGAAGAGTACACCTAACATAGCGATGAATATCTTTGGCAGTCTGAACAATTCCACCTGCCACAACTTCTAATATTGCATGAGTCATTCCGTTCTTGTCCTCAGATAAACAAGACTGCAAAGGTGGGCAGCCTTCATTAAGAAGTGTCATTATTCGCTTGAGTTCTCCGGGTTTGCAAATCAACACCTGGAAACAAATTCAAACTAAGAAGAATCAAAAGCCTAGACCATTGACCACTCCAAACAAGAGCAAAAACGTCTGGGAATTTCATCATGAAAAACAGAATTTATAACATCATTCATTAGTCCAAAAAATTTTATAGGCTTACACTTTCTCCTTTTGTATCAATCCCAGTCCGCCCAGCTCGACCAGCCATTTGCTTGTACCTTGTTCCATCAAGAAAATCACGGCCAATCATTGGTTGTCGAAAAATGACTCTCCTTGCAGGCAGGTTAACCCCAGCTGCCAGAGTAGATGTAGCTGTTAAAACACGTACAAGACCCTTACGGTAACAGGTCTCAACTACTTCTCTTTCTTCTACCTGTAATACAAATAAATTTATTAGCCCATTTATGGAGATTCACTTTGCGTAAGATTCATCATCTCACGTGTAAATAGCAAAAGAATCACAATCCCAGTATAAAATCTAGCCATGTCAAGAAAACATATATGGTGAATAGATTGTGTATACATACTGTAAGACCAGCATGATGATAGGCAACCCCAGAGGGAAGAGTTTCTTCTAGTACAGGATCTACTCCAGACGGAGATCTTCGCAGGGCATCAATGGCAGATCTGATATCCATATACTCACTATTTTCACCATCAACGTCTATGGGTACTTTTTTAATGAGCTTTGAAATATGCCTAGCAGTTGATTCGCATCCTTTTCGACTTGAGCAAAATATCAGCACTGAATTACCCTCTTGAACAATCTGGATCATGATATTACATCTGAGCTTTCCTCTTGCACCAAATTTGACTACATGTTTAATCAGAAATTTACGGAAAGAAAAACCCATTACCTCGTTACAAAGCTCAATGATATGGTCTGGGTCTTTTCCTCCCATATCAGCAGCTTTTGGTATAGTCCTCACAACTTCCATCTTTTTATTATAAATGGTGTTACCAACTTTAATATACTCCTCTAGCGGAACTGGTCGAAACTCTGTCTGATATAATGCTGCCTTTGAACATGTAAAACAAAAATAAGCTTTCTGATTAAAAAGGCCACAACAAATTTCAAAGAGTTTCAATAAAGGTGACAACAATAGCTCCGAAAAGTAACAACGAATGATCACCCATTTAAGATATCTGGAGATATACAGGTCTTCAGTTTACAGAGAACGTAATGTTATAACACTCACGAACAGTATTTCTGTGCAATTTCATAAATATCATATTCTTCTATTCCCCCTGACATGCAGGTCAGCACAGTTATCTATGAAAATCTATAATTCTAAAGAGAAGTCTCATGAAACTAAGTGAGTGGCAAAAAAAAGAAAAAACCAAAAATGCATATAAGCATGTATCAAATTGTGATTCTGTGTGTCTTACTTGAAGCCAGTCAGCAACTGCTCCAACATTCGGCATTGTAGCACTCATACCCACAATTTGTAGGCCATGAGCAGGATCAGCCTTGCCACTGCTATTCCCCGAACTCTCACCACTACTAGATTCTAAACTGCCTTCACCGGCAGCATAACGAAGTTTTGTCAGCATAAGTTCTAGAAGATAACCCCTATGTTGGTCACCCACCTGTATAAACCATGAGCAATAGGTTCCATTTAATGTATTTACTATTAAATATGCAAAGATAAGACTACGACAAAAACAAAGATAGTGTCAGCCAGTTATAAGCTTATCCGAGATCCATACAGACGAATAAGTGAAAACCATACCATGTGTAGCTCATCGATAACAATTATCCCAAGTTCAGACAAACGACCCTCTTCAAGCAAGCGATTTATCAAAGAGTTTGCCTTCTCAATCGTGCAGACAGCCACAGCAGTGCCTTTAGGAAGTGTTCCACCACCCTGAATTCCATAGTAACTACGAACATGCTTACCAAGTGGTTCAAGAAGGACCTCAAGGTGTTCCGCCTGCACCAATTGTAAAACGATTAAGCTAACAGAAAGTAATATTACAAAACGTGTAGGATGCTTGGAGAGAATAACAAAAGAAACCTTCTCAGCGCAGATGGATACATAAGGTAGCACGAGAATTGCCATTTTTCCAGTTGTTATGATCCGGCGCAGCATCAAGACTTCTGCAACAAAACTTTTACCAGCACTGGACCAACAATATGGTTTTGAAAATGAGCACAAGTTCTCGTCAGACAAAAGCCTGCTAGTGATCCGAAGAAAATGTATGAAAAGAAGGAAATACCTTGTAGAAGCACAATATACCAGATTCCTTTTCTGCAAAACACCATCTACCTGAAGGCACTCAACCTATAAAATTTGATAACAATTTGTATTCAGCTAAGTAGAACCGGAAAAAAATGTAGAAGCAATAGCATACACACAAACAGGCATACAAGAAAGAATAGGAAGTTCTTTCAGATGCAATACCTACCTTCAAACCTAAAGTTTTATATCAGCATATAAAAATTGCCAATCAGTTCTGTGCAAACTCATTAATAATATATATAAAGAAAGAAGATAACCAACATATATCACATGTACAACCACTGCATAAATGATATGGTAAACGCTATGAAAGGAACCATGCATGAAGAGCAGATTCACTTTGGATTGCAACTACTAACTGCAGGCTCTCAACTGGTCTTACACTTTCTAAACTGCATTAGAGAAGCAAATACACGTCTATCTATCTGTAGGAGTAGGAATAAAGAAAAAATTGAAGAGCCATATGTTCTAAATAGTTGATAAATAATAGCACACACATCAACAAACAGTTACGTACCTGCCATGGATAGAGTTTAGATATTCCTTTCTTATTGTATATGCTGCAAACTTCTGAGGGAAGCCAAGTGCTGAGACTTAAACCATCTTTAATACAACGAGAGCTTGAAGGAGTATGACTTTCTTCAGATTCACTAGAATCAGCAGGTTTCCTCATGCTGCTTATCATAGAAACAGATTTTCCAATAGGATTTTCCTCGCACAATAGAACTTTCTTTCCTTCAGGCTCTGGATATATCCTGTCTATCAAATTTTTATTTGCCTGGGCATTATTTGCAATATCAAGAGCTTCACATACTTGATTATCAACAAAACCAGATTCAGATATCCCACTGCTTCCTCGAGTAATGTTGTTTTGATCAAGCTCTTGGGTACCACCGTTTGTTTTTTTATCTTGAAACAAAAGTTCCAGATTCTTGACAGGGAGCGGCGATACTTCTTTATTAAAATCCCAACCATGCTTCTCCACGAACTTTGAATAACCGGTGACATTTCTATCCTTAACTCTGCTTTCATCTAAATCTAAACTTGTCTTTAACTTGTCACTGCAGTTATCTGTTTTGTTGTTGGATGAAAGTAAAGTTATATGTTGACCTCCATCTTTAGCTTCTACCGAACCAGAGTTCTCAGTTGGGATTGCCAAACCATCAGCTATTTGAATTGCTTCATTCCAGAAAGCCTCTCCAGGTGAGAACATTGAGCTACCACTTCCTGACTTAGGGGTTCCAACAGGACATGATTTAACAGCTGATCCAGGCGTCTTGCATTCATTTAGATGAGCCGATAATTCTGGTGCCTTAGAACACCTCCTCAAGCCCATTGGAATTTGAACAGATTCATTGCTTGGAATCTGTGAATATATTAGAGCAGAGGCATCAGATAATTTTAGATGAATCAGTTTAGCTGGAAGACAAGTAACCATGACTGTTGATTCCAGTTATACCTTCTTTGTAGGGTCTGAAACAAATTTATCTCTTTTATCAGCAATATTAGCTTGTGATTCAGGCTTACTCCCGAGAGGATGTGTATGATCATCAAATGATGGTATATGTTCGGAATCACAACGCCTTTTGTGAGAAATTTGTATCTCTTGACCAAGTAATGATGAACTGCTTGGACGCTTCAGTTCGGTTGTCTTCTGAGGTGGAGGTAAGCCAGCAACAGACTGCACTTGTCTGCATAAAGTACACAGGCAAAATTTACAAATTTCCCTATATTTCAGATCAATTGATTACTCAGACGGATGTTTCACCAACTAATACCTTTATGATAATGGAAAGAATAATAATCAGCACAATCAAAGCACCTTACCTACAATACAAGGACAAGAAACCAGTGGCAAAGTCTCTTAGTTCTGAATTATCTTTCTCGTTAGAACAAAGCAAATCATCTGTTGCATGAGTTTCAGCTGTAGCAACAGCTTCTTTATCCAAAACTTGAGATCCGCTCTGGCTCAAACACCTTTCAACTCCTTTAGAAGTTTCAGTAGTTAAACCAGCAGAAGGGCCAGAAACCTCCAAATCCAATTTTTTTGTAAACGCTTTCTGCCTTGCCTGCAACCCACTATTGATAGTGTTCTTGTCATTAGGAGAGGGTTTCAAGTAAATGTCCAAAGTGCCTTTGTCTCCAGGAGACCTTTCTCCTGTCACCTTCACATATTTCTCATTTCTCCCAGACTTCAAATTTGGTGACAGGTGTTTCCTCTTCTTCGAAACATAAAACTAGTAGTACAGTGACATGCAACATAAGAAAACTCAGTCAGTAGCTACACACTTTAGCTTCAATATCACAAAAATCCCTCTTTTCGCCCATCGTAACTAATGTCACTGTTCAAATTTTGACTGAAGAAAAAGGTTTAGAAGCATCCAAAAGCAATTCTTTCTGGAAAATCCTCAACAAAGTTCAAAACTTTATTCATGGAAAAAACAATCAAACAAATTCCGCCAGTAAATTCGACTTTTTATATATATTTGAGTAAGTCACTACCGAGTGAAAAAATCAAATTATGCCAAAAAGTGATTCAATTCAGGTTTATACGTCTTCTCAAACAATCAAATGAATCAAAAGACTCTACAAATTTCATCCATTTGAATCGATATAGGTCAGGATTCAAACACAGGTTCTCGAATTAGTGAGTAACTTTAAGATGTTGCAGCAAGCGCGAATTTGCACACAATGAAAATGAGAAAGAAAGGAGGAAGAACTACAACATCGACATACGTCTACAGTTCGCGAAGACAACTGAATCAAAGAATAGAGAGAGAGAGAGAGAGCGTAACGGACCTGATCAATTCGCGACCTAGAGGAATCTGAGTCCATGGGCGGTAACCGCCGGAGATCTGGAGAAACAAAAACCCTAGTCGGCGATTTCTGCGCAGAAGGAGTGAGGAGCGGAGCGCTCAAATGCAAGGCCGATGTAGAAATAGAATCTGTAGCTTTTGAAATTTGAGTTTCCTTCTATACAGAGCAGAGAGGTCAAAAATTTCAAATTTCTTTTGTTGACGCTTATAATTTCAATTTTGAACCAAAAAAGTTTTTGCCTTTTTTGGTGTATTAAATAAATTTTTATCCCGCGTCTCCACAGAGCACCATTTCGTTAAACTTCATCATCTTGTTGATAAACATGTTATAAGGAGAATTTTGATAAGCAAAACAAAAATTATGTTTGACATTTTTTTATCGGCGAAAAGTTATGTTTGACTAAACTGGTTGTTATGTTATTTGCGAAGTTTAAACTCATGGAACAAATTTTACATGAATCTTAGATAGTAATTTCAAAAACAAACTATTAGCTTCAGAGCTTACGTTGATGTTATCAGATAAAATGATATTTGTGTAATGTGATGTATGGTTTTTCAAGCAGCAGCCGTACCGTATTATGTTAGTTCTCTCAATCTTCAAACATAGAGAGTATTATTGTACCGCATGTTCAAAAGTCAAAACTTGAAATAACATATTGGAATCTTATATTGCAATGAGAGCCAATACCAGTTCTATATATCTTTCACAGCTTTTCGAGGAAAGACCAATTTTCTTTGAATCTGTGTGCATTCAATGAGAGTAAAAATAAAACTAGAATCGCCTGTTAATTTATTCTTCAGCTGGTTTATCGGCAGCGTGTTTACACGCAACTTGGTTGTTTTGGTTCTGATTCTGATTCTTCAACTCGTTTCCAGCCACAAGAAAGAACGCTGTGTGCCTGAAAGAGATCAAAAGCAGCAGAATTAAACACATCTGCCATCAAAGGTTTAAAACTGAATAATAAAACATCCCAATCAAACTTTTATATCCATTTGATTTTGAATTACAGAACTTTGACTCTGAGAAGAAGATTGTGGGGGGTTAGGCACCTGAAGAAATTCATCATTTTGATTTTAGAATCCTGGTCAATGTCAAGCGAATCGTCTAGAGCCTTTTGCATGTGCAGCAGCCATCTCTCAGCAGCCTCATGGGTCACTGGAAATGGACGGTGACGACCGATCAAAGCAGGATGGCCTATCAGAGTGAAGAACAATATGAAGGAATTTCACACATATAGTAAGGGAGAAGAATGAAAATGTGAAGAAGAAGAAAAAAAACAAACCTTTCCTCTGAGAATACAGAGGAGGGCCTCCCATACGCTGGACGAAGAACTCATACTGGTTCTGGATGGCATCTTCTTTCTTTGAGTTGGAAAATATGGCTCGAAACCATTCTTCTTCGTCATCATATACCCTACTCGACTCCATTTCAAATCATGAATTCCCAGAGGGAAAAAAAAGCATAGCCAAAAACTTAAAAAGATCTCTAGTGTTGAAAGTAATAGACTTGTCAAAATCCTGTATTTCCAAGCTAAAATATCGGAAGAGTATCTCAATTTCTTAATTGAAGAAGCAGACAGTGGACTTTTCATTCATCAAAATTCCAACTATAACATCGAGCTTAGCAAGTGAGGGTTATGTGCCATTTAAGAAACCCAGAAGAAGCATCGGGAGATTAGAAACCTGGTGTAGAAATTGGTGGAGAGGTTGATGAAGCTCTGAAGACCGAGTTTATCGAACAGATTGGATTCGTCGATGGCGAACGCGTCAGCCTGATCCACGCCGCTCCATACCGATGCTTTTTCCTGCAGCGATTGCATCTCTCTCAATCTCTCGCTCTCTCTCTCTCTCTGTGACTGTTTTCTCCAAACCGTGGGCGATTGAATTTTTAAAATGAAGGTCTCTCGTAGTGGTCGCGTGGAGGCAACGCTCTTGGTGCAAATGTGTAAAGAATAAATTCACTTAAATTGGGCCTCTAAGCCCATTACTTCAAACGCAAAAAATTCTTTATTCATGAATTGCGTTTGGGAAAATGTGATTTCGAATTGGCGTTTTAAAACGACCGAGCTAAACAAAAGATGATATCACGGCGTCTCTCTCATCTCTCCGTCGAGAACTGGTTTCCTTTCTTCTCTCCGAAGACTAAGAAACATTCCCGTTTGTAATGGCGTCGAACAGCAGAGAAGCCAGGAGGCGGAAGATCTTAGAAAGAGGATCTGATCGTTTGGCCTTTATCACCGGCCAGATCAACGGCGCTCCTCCTCCACCCTCTTCCGATTCCACCTCCCTTTCCCAGTCTCATCTCCTCACTGACGAATCCTTACCAGAAACGATCCCCTCTCGTGATCAGATTCTTACTGATCGAGAAACCGGTGCTCTTTTTCTCTCTCTCTCTCTCTCTCTCTCTATGGATTATTATTCGTGCCGAATTTCGATTTCCTTTATTGTTTGCGTGTGTATTTGCAATTGCTTGAATCTAATCCATGCCATTAATTTGAGCGACGTGCTGAAAATATCGTGTCAAATCGGATTTGGGTTACTCTATTGGATAGAAGCAAATCGAGTACACAAATCTGCTTCCTTGATGTGATTTTATGTGTGTGTTTGGCTAGTTATCGAGTGAAATTCATGTGTACAAGTACCATGGAGTAATGTGGTGGTTATGAAATTGCAGGTTTAACAAGTCAGCAGGAAGACATACTTGATGCTTCGATGCTTGATAACATGGAGCGAATCATCCATCAAAGCAGAGCAGAATCGCTTCAATCTCGGAGGTTTACTGAAACAGTGGCAGAAGAAGACTCCGTTTCAGATGCTAGAGAGACAAGACTACAACCGTCTCATGCAACATCAAGTGCTCAAACCACATCAGTGGTAGATCTGGGAGCTTCTCAAGCATTTACTTATGTGAACGCCATCACCCCAAATCACATTGGAACCGCCATTGACGCTTCAGTATCCGCACGGATGTTCGCAGCTCTTGTGATTGCACTTCTTGTCGTACTATCTCAGCTCGGATTCTCTTCCCTAGGCAACGTAGTAAGCTTCAGGCCTGTTTTCTTGCTTCTCTTGACCGATGCAACAATCGTGTTTGGACGTTTGCTGCTGAGCCATCATGGAGATCCTTCCTCGGCTTCAAGAAGAGAAAACTCGGGAACGATGATGAACGGGCAGGGGATAGCAGACCAAGTTGGTAATGCGTTGGAGACGATCATGATGATGAAGAAGATAATGGATGCGATTTCTATGGATTTTAGCTTGTATGCTGTGATTCTCATCTGTGGCCTCTTGTGCACACAAAGCATCTAGGTCATCTTCTCTTCGTTTTCCCCTAATAGGTTTGTGTTAGATTTGTATTATTGCTTCTGGTTTTGTATTCATAAAATTATTCCCAGATATATAGTTGCGTTTTAGATTCACGACGATATTAATTTTTATTGGTGCTATTTTTTTTTCTTCTTCTTCATTCTTGTACGACTATGAACGTTCATTAAAGCCTCGTTAACTCTGTTTGTTGGCTGACCAAAAAAATGGTAAGTTTGTTTTAAGTTTTGCAGAACCAGAAAGTTTCATTTGGAAGTTTACTAGCTTCGAAAAGTTGGAAGAAATGTGAATTTTGTAGCGGTTTGCTATACAGCTTCACTAAAAGATCGTTAGCCATTCTACTGAAACGAAATTTGATTTTCTTTAGGGATCACTGGAAGATCGCTAGCCACTGTGTTACACATAGTTAGTTTTAGGATTTGAGAGCTCGATTGAATAATGCCAAAAGATCCTAATGCTTGAGAGGAAGTGAGCAATTTCAATTGGTCGAGACGCAGCCCAATTTTAGTGGGTCCCAGTAAACGAACGGCCAATTACAGTTTGACTGTGGTAAATTGGGTAAAGCAAAGTAGAAAGTGACTTTCCGTTTCTCTGGGTCTGGGGCTCTAGGCTGTCAAAATAACAAACTTCAACAGTACGGATCGTTAAAACGCCACCTGCTATCTTTTTAGTTTTTTTTATTAAATTTAAATATATTTTGCTTCTTTAGCTTTTAGCATTTGAAAGTGAAGAACACACCAGAGAGTGAAGACGAGCGAGTGAAGAGAGAGAAAAGAGAGAGAGAGAGAGAGAGAGAGGGAGGGGGAGTAAAGCTTCCGATTTTCGAAAATGGACGTTTTTCCGGCGGAGAACCAAGTCGATGGCTACGACCAAGCTCGTCCGGCAGAAGAAACTGACAAAGACGACGACGACGGAGGAGATTTGTGCCGGATTTGTCGATCTCCGGAGGGACCAAACAATCCGTTGAGGTATCCGTGTGCGTGTCGAGGCTCCATCAAGTATGTTAACCAGGAATGTCTCCTTCTCTGGCTCAAGCGCCGCAGTGACAAGCAGTGCGAGGTTCCCCTCTTTCTCTTTCTCAACTTCGTTTCTGCTTTGGGTTTACTGTTCAATGTCATCTACTCTCCTTTCCTTCAAACAAATAGGGTTGTTAAGTTTCAACGTTAATGTCATACTTCGGATTTCGATTTCGATTTCGATTTCTCAGTGCACAGTACATGAAATCTCCATCTTCCGGCTCCACCAACGCAGGTTTGTAGGCGTAGCTACTCGTTTGTCCCCGTTTATTCGGAGAACGCACCAGAGAGGCTTCCATGGCCTGAGTTTCTGAGAGGAGTGTCACTGAGAGCACTGCGTTTCGTTGCTTGGGCTTTTGCGATTCTCTTCAACGCCTATTGCTTTTCCCTGCATCCTTGGGGCCGAGAAACCGCGATTGAAAACCAGAGACGTTTTCGAGTTTCCGACAAGTTCGCTGCTCTCTTGGCTGGATTCCTGTACAACGGTATGATTGCTTTTCATATGACACTGATGGTGCTTCTAAGGATTCCTGTTGAACATCTCCGTGAGATCTTTGGGGAGAACGACATAGGACATGGAGTTGCTGTTGCTGGACCTGCACTCGTATTGTGTAAATACATGCGGATTCTGTGTGATTGGTGGCATGATCATCTCATCCGCCGTCGATTCTTCCACGCCATCATGTTTGGACCTCGTCGAAACGCACAACTTGATGAATTTGGAGCAATCAGGAGGTTTCTATTCCTTCTTGATGACAATGCATTTGCTGTAAGTCCCATTTCTCGGTTTTGATTCATACGGATTTAGACATGTTTTACTATGTGAAACATCATGTTATAACAATTTCTGTTTCTCTACAGGTTCTTGCCATCAGCTTTCATGTCTCATTCTTCTTCGTTCTTCTTCCATTTTATATGGGGAAACTTGTCTTTGCAGTCCTATCTCTTTTCCAACGTATGGAGGTAGCTGTGCAGCTTGTTTCAGGAGACTTACTTGGTCAAGAACCTGTCATTGTTGGATATATGACTATGATCTCACTTTCCTTAGCTTATCTTGGAAGTTTTGCTACTCTGAGACGAGACTCCGTTCAAGCCTTAGCCAAGAGATTATCACTGGGATTTCTCGTCGTAGCATTGGCACTCCCACACTCGTTATGGACAATTTCAGTCAAAGTATGGAAAAATCCATCGGTGGTTAAGGATGGTTTCACCTTGTGTTTGAAATTTGGTGTTTTACCTTTGGTATTTGGCTGCTGGTTAGATTTCTGCACCTTCCCTATATTAGGAACCACAGTTCCCAGAGGCTTGAGATCCTTTCAAACTATCCCTTCGCCGTGATCGTACATTGGTTGTTAGGACAAATTTACTTGTTATTGGTTTTCAATTCCATGGAGCTTATCCAGAAGGTAATGGTTTTATTTTATCTTATATTCATCCGGAAATGACCTTAGTTTTGATTAGATTTGACATCTTTTTGACAGATCATTCAGAGACGGCCCTTTTTTGTTTCTACTACATGTTAGTGATCCCAACTACAAGATTACTAAACTGTACCTTGGCCAAATTCTCTCTAGCTTGGCTTTCCACGGCTCATTGATGGTGATTTTGGTTCACTTACCAATAATGACTATCTCTCTCATTAGCCCCTCGTTTTCCCCCCCTCCAATTCTGGTAATCTCCTATGTGCCCTTACCTTGTATTCATCCTATTTTCTCTAACAGAAACTTGTAAATGATGCAGGGTCTCTGACGAAAGGATTGTGTTTGGTTCAATGACTGCTTACCTAAGCTTAATAGGAGCTCCCGGGTGGTTAACCGAGATTATCAAAGCAGCTACAGAACCTATACTTGTCAAGTGGATTATCACTGTCAGTTCTTGGCTCCAGTTGAGTGACTTCTTGCTCGGAAACCATGCGGGTCAGAATGTAAGACCGTTGTTCCAACAAGAGCTAGAGATCCCTGATCATTGGGTTCTAGTGTATTCCTTAGCTGAAATCTCTCTAGTCAGATTATATGGATCTCAGAGTGATACCACCTTTGAAGAGGATATTGATGAGGAATTTGATAGGTAACAACAGATCATAGCTAGAGGTTTTTCAGTAAGACTTTATATTCATGTATAAAATTAAGAATTCTGATAAGTTGAAGTTTGCAGGTTTATTACACTGAGGATCGGACAGATGTGTATTCTAGCTACTTTGAGCATGTTTCTCATTAGTACAATCTCCATGGCTGTGCCAATTCTGATTGGAAGGGCCTTCTTCCACTCTCTCTCTTTCATCATGCTACCTTTCGGACTCAAACACGACGGTTTGTAACATTCATCATCGATCTTAACTTCATAACTCTTCTTGTTTTGCTTCTAATGATGAAGCGTCTCTGTTTATAAATGTATCGTTTTAGATTTTTATGCTTTCTGGATTGGATGCTATCTCCTGCGAGCAATTTATATCAAGACTTGCTTCATCACTGACCATATCATGACTGGAAGAACCGATGTGCTTCTCAACCTTGTTCTGTTGTGGATACGAAATGCTTTACTGTTCTCCATCTGGGTAACCAAACTCAAAAACCCTTTCTTCAAACTTTACTGAAAAACGCTGAGGGAATATATGTATAAATTGCAAAATTCCGGTGAACAGATCTCTGTCATACCAACATTGCTTGGTCTCCTTATCGACCTAATGATCATCATCCCATCACAAGTGTCGCTATACAGATCCCCGGTATATTCATTGCTCCAAGATTGGTTCATCGGATTAGTCGTCCTTCACATCTGGACCTACCTGGTAAGAAATGATTCAACTCGAGTTTTTCTTTAATCAAGAAGTTGTTTTCTTGCGCAACAAGTAATATATCTATCTGGATTCTCTTTCTTTTGTCACAGACTATGTTCACCCGTATCAAAAGTTTCGCAACGGTGGCGTGGCGGGAAAAGCTCGAGAGAATCAGAAACGTCGGAATCAACAGGCTTCCCTCTAAGTGGCTGCTTCGAGATGTCATTTGTTCGATCATACACACTCTTCTTACTACTCTCGCATTGCCTTTCTTGGTGGCCTACTCTCTATTCCGGTCGCTAGGATTTTCAGGTGCAGTCAACTTAGCGGTGCAGAGGCTCATATGGCCGGTGGTATTAGTCATCATTATCATAGGGTTCGTAGCCAAGCTCACCATTAATCTCTTCGTTTATATTCACCGAGTTGAATTCAATGATCGCTATCTGGTGGGCGACAGAGTGACTGATTTCACTGAAGATCTCGAGTGATCAAGCTCAGGAGTCAGGACTATAGACGACAGTCGACGCCTGTTCCATACATTTTCTATTTTCGACTTAAATCTCTTGAATTTTGTTAATTTTCATCCTCTTTAGCGATGATCAGGTTAAAAACTCACTTTGATTTTGCGGGTTACAACACAAACATGAGAAATGTCTGAAGCTTTTTTTGACGATATTTTGAAGAACGGAAAATTAAGTCATCAAGCGTGAGAATCTGTTTGTTAGTCCATGAAGTTTTGCTCGTGTGGAAGTCGAGAACTAAAATAATCAATGGATGCTGTATATTGTGTAAATGCAATTTATAAGGTCAATTTGGTTTCAAAATGTGGTCTAATTTTGTTTACTCTCAACAACAAATGTAATTACAGACTACATAAGAGGTTATTCTGGGCAAACTTGAAACTGGAATACTCTTGTTGGGTGCTAATGAGACAGGGGAGATATATAATCTAACAAAAAAACAGATGAAGCAAGTGTTACTAAATAGCAATGAGCACCATAAAATGGTTGCTGTTTTTGCTTCTTCTCAACTTGAGCTCTTAAAGAAAGGATGGTCAAGAGCTTCGTTTGCTGTGAGTCGCTCGGACGGATTATATCTCAGTAAACCATACAAAAGATCTGCAAATCCAGATCTTGAATTGTCTACATGCTTCGCTACCATCTCCTGCAAGGTATGTGAGCATTTTCTAATTCAGATTGCTGTGCCCTAACAAAAGCTTATATCACTAGTCACAAAGATGAGTTAATGGCGCTTAACCTTGAGACGATCAAGTCTTTTCACAGCCCTAATACTCTCTCTAGAATCGGCTCCTTCAGGCCAATTCAGCCTACATCCTCCTCTCCTAAAATATTTCTCCGCACCCCGGCTGCAAAAACATCATAACCGTACACCCAATAACCGGTCAGCATTTCATATCTCTGTGAAGTTTCTTGGTCCAAATTGTTTATGGGGGAAAAAAAGTAACCAGGCTTTTCGGGTCATATGTTCTGGCAAAGGTCCCAATGCCCTCTCCATCATAGCTAGATGTTCCAGATTATCATGCGTCTGAAAGAGAGCCTCACCCTAATGTACAGTTTCAAAATGTTTGACTATTGTAAGCAAAACAACTCAAATACAAGAGATAAGAATACATACAGCAAGATGAGAGAGACTTTACCGTGCATAGTTCAAATAGTATACAACCTACACTCCATAAGTCACACTGGTAACTCCACCCTAGACCTGCAATGATACGCCACTTGTAAATGCCAGCTATGGAATCCACAAACATGTCTCGGGCAACGTTGCCAATAACTGAGTTACCTACCTAAAATGACCTCAGGGGACCTGTAGTGCCTTGTTTGGACAACTGAGTGATGAATCCGGTTATCACAAACAGTACTGCCAAAATCAATCAGTTTAATGGCGCTTGACTTTGGTAAGCACCGGAAATGTGTCTCATATGAAGTACTCCTCTGTTTATTAAAATTAAACATCAAACTGTCAAAAGTGCAAACTTTTCAACACTAGCTATACCCAAGCCCAGCGTTAACCTAATTCAGTTAAATATACCTTATTGTCAGGAAGCTTTACATTTTCAGAGGAAACCAAAAGAATGTTCTCAGGCTTGAGGTCAGTGTGAACTAACTGTAACTCGTGCATATCTGTAGATAAGAAAAAAAGATGTTAAGAATAGAGGGGCATTAAGAAGGAACAACAGCTGCTGTACCGAGACAGAGAGCAAACGGCTATGATGACATGCTAGATAAGATATAGTAGTATAAAATAACAGCCGAAAGGAACAATTCACAGACATGCTACAGATTCCAAAAGCTGGCATCCAAAATCCCGAACAAGGGCCAGGGGAAATGCGGAGTATTTATTTCTCTTTAGAAAGTCAAACAAACTTGGTCCAAGCTTCTCGAACACCTGGTAACACCATTAGCATTCATTCAAAGGAAGGTTCTGTTTAGTTCCAAACTTCATCGACAAAATCTACATGGGTTAACTGCACAAACACTATACATGGAGCTAAATTCGCACTATTTAGCAATCAAACAAAAGAAAGACTACGAGCCATTCACTGATCAATCAAATACTGGAGATGCATTACAATGGAGAAGCTTAATTGGAATACTTACGATGCAAATATGATTCCGGTAATCAAACCAGTCCTTCATCTGTACACAGCTGCAAGGACAAAACAGATATAAAGAAACTGAGCAATGCCACTCTTTGCCATGGGCTAAAAAATCTAGAAGATAAACAAATTACCGTGTGCGGCCTTTATCACTCTTAACAAGTTTTTGAAGTACATCAATCTCAATCATTGCTGCATCCCGGTATTTCTTAATGCTTCGAATTATCTTTATGGCCACATATTCTTTTGATTGACGATCCCAACATTCCAAAACCCGACCAAATGTGCCTACAACACCAGCAATGTCACTGAAATGGCGCGATTTGATTCACAAAAACAGATTTTTTTTATCTCGAACACACCATGCCACTTGACAGCTAACCTTCACCCATCTTGCTTAGTATTTTATCTGTCAAAAACACGAGATTAAACGCATGCTCAGGAAACTGAATAAAGATTATCCATGAAGCAATACTGCGAACAAGGAGTAGCAGCAACAATGCACAAATTCAGAGGCAAAATCAGCAAATCTCTTCGATCTCATAAAAATTGTTTGACATAAACTCACATCTAGGAGTGAGATTCTCCCTTATGCTGAAAACATAATGACCGTCGCGATCATCCTCCCTTAATGGTGGTGACAAAACCTTCCCATCGCTTCCATGTCCTCTATTCAGAGCTCTTTTAGCCTTCACAAAGAGGGAAAAATCAATGTCAAGCGTATACAAAAAAACAGAGATGTTTGGTCTTCTCTCCACATTCGAATTTTCAAGCGTAAGATTAAGAAAAAGGAAGAAGACTAACATCTGGTTCAGCTGGTGCCTCGTCCCATGTCATACGAGGACGTTTTCTGATTCGTTCCTTATCCATCTTCTCCAATCCGTTCTCTATCATCACCGACGCGGAGAAACGATCACCCAGGAAGAATTCTGATGCCAATCTGCCTGCAACTAAAGGGAGAAATTCTACCAGATACTCTTTATGCAGAGAGAAAACTGTATAAGATATGATATATGGATGAGCACAAGGCGGCGGCGAATTGACCAAGGTGAAGAAGAAGAAGGGTGATGATAATGGTGAATCAGAGGACTAGGGTTTCCAAACTACAAGAGCGATAGATTGTTTGTTTTCTCTTTAAATCTCCTCCCGATTTACCGGCCAATTCCCTTCGGGTCGAATCGCAAAATCCGTCAATTGTGCAATTCCCGGGGAAAATTAAACACGATGACCTCCGACAATACCCGCTGGTTTTAGAAACCCGGCCCGGATCCAACGATATTTTGGATCTAAAAAATCAGCCCATATTTACAATACTTATTATCTAGGCCCAAACGTTTTATCATGGTTCGTTTTCTAATTCATACGTGCAAAAACATAAAATGTCAGTTAAAGTATAGTATGTTTTACATGTCAACTACCATGGCAACATACACAAACTTACTTGAAGAAGTATATTATTAACTGTCATTATCATTGCTTTTTTTATTTTAATTGGGGTCTTGGGGTCAATCACATTGTACAATCTCTTGAACACTAGTTCTAGTTCTAGATATACTTCAGAAATCGATTGAGATATCACAGCTTTAGGGTCGTGATTCGATTGCTTTTACCGTAAGTAGATTATCGCATCTTCAAAATTTGTATAGTATATATCCATGTGGAATTCGACACTTTACGTATTACCACGACATGCAAATATGCGATGCACCTAAAAAGTTTCTTACAACTTTTAAACATGACAACATCAATACATCATCGACCACCGGCACCACATATACATATATACACGTACATCCAACTCTTGGAAAAAGTATTAAAAACTTAATTGATTAAGTACTAAAAACATACTATAGTATATCTTGTTTTATTAATGTGATAATTATTTTTTAGGCTTAGAATTTTATTTTCGTCAAAATTATTTATATGAAATTCATTTATTTATCATCGTTCGTATAGTTTTCAACACCATTATTTTTATGAGATCTATCATCAGTTCAATAAAAAACAAAAACAATACGTCAAGATTTGACTTTTCGTAAGAAGAAAAAAGAACCTTATCATCTAGTTGTATTGTAGATCTCGATTATCTCATTACACCGGATGTCACATTAAATACACACAGAGACGTATAGACAGTGGTCAAAAGTCGATGAATCCTTCTGCAAAACAAAAATCTTGTAATTCTAAAGAGTAAAGTTTATTATGAAAAATAGCTTTCAAATTAAACGGCAGTCACAATGCACTCTTGATAACTTGCAAATTCCTCTCTTTTCCTGTCGGCAATTACAAGTTCTTTGACTTTACCGACAGGAAATAAATAAAAATGGGTAAAAATGGGTCATCTTTTTGATATGTTTGACGATATTTCCTTGGGTTTCATATTTTCAAATCCTATCTCGCTTATGTTTCGGACTTTTTCCCAGTGCCAGGCTCTACTTTCTCTTTAGAATTCGGAGTTTCTATCGGTGTCAAACCTTATTTCGGTATTTCCACCAGAATTCGAAATGACATGTGTCAGTGCTACGATTCATAAGTTCTCATAATCTTAAAATGCTAAAGATAGAGCAGCGATAAGTCAACTTTCAAAACATCAATATTTTGTTCGATGGTAATGCTACAGTGTATTTAATTTAGCAGTAGACTAGTAACTGATTTAAATATGAATTTGTATGCTATTTTTATGCAAAAATGATTAAGGGAAAACAAAATTATTAAAGTCAACACACAACTCGCTCACCACCTTCGTATAATTCAAAAACCCAAAAAAATTAATATAAATGAAAGAGACGGAGAGAGAAAGATAGGAAATTAATCAAGCGTGAAAGAGAGAGAGAGAGAGAGAGAAGAAGAAGAAGAAGAAGGAAACAAGAATGTCGACGACGACTTCAGAGGCGAGATCGCCGTTACCGTTGCTGTTGAGAAGAGGAAGGTCTTCCACGGCGGTAGGGACGTCGGAAGAGAGATCGCCGTTATCGTTGCTGTTCAGAAGAAGGTCGAGCAAAGATGTGAGGAACATAACGTCCGTTTCGAGCAGTCTCTTACCTGCGTTTGGGACTGTCATCGAAGACGATAATCCTTCTTCCAAATCTTTCATCGTTCTTCCTTATGATCGTCGTTACAGGTTTGATTAACTTCTCGCTTACTAACAAAAATGATTTTACAGTTTCCATAACACTTTTTCTTTGTTTGATTGATAATAATATTCATTACTCTTTTTTAGTTCTACATAGAAAGATTAACCTTTCATTTCTTCATATTTTGTTATGATATCATAATCCCTATAGTCCATAATTATTTTTATCATATTGTATATGAATCTTTTTTTCTTGTATTAGTGAATCCGTTTTCATGTCTTAACATTTCTACTTTACAAAAAAAAAAAAAAAAAAAAAAAAANTTCCGCTATATATGTTTCTATGCCATTTCACAGTATTTGTTACATGTACATGTTTTACCTTTTTCAATTGTACGTATCAAATATAAAACTATTTAAACCAATACTTTGTTCATTTTTTTTTTTTTTTTTTTTCCCCGGACAAATATTACCCATNCATCATCACCAATGGTATAGAAAACGTTATACAAATGGTAATCGACTGAATGACCATATAAACTAATAAAAATCATGTCATAAAATTGCAAGTTTAATTAAAAAAATAATGGCAGGTTGTGGCAATTGTTTTTGGTGATTTTGGTGGGCTATTCAGCGTGGGCATCTCTTTTCGAACTAGCTTTCGAGAAAGCTGCAGAAGGAGCTTTATTGACCATTGATCTCGTCGTGGACTTTTTCTTCGCCGTTGATATCATCCTCACTCTTTTCGTCGCCTACTTGGATAAATCTACGTACCTCATCATCGACGATCATAAGCTCATCTCCAAACGGTAAAATTATATAATACAACGATATTAATTTTTTAAAATAACATAAATAAAAATTACAATGTTTATTATTAAGAAATTGCTAATAAAATATATGAAGATCAGGTACTTGAAGAGCGTGTCTTTTTTTATGGACGTAGCATCAACGTTACCGATCCAGTTTATTTACAAAACCATTACCGGAAATATCGGACGCGGCCAAGCTTTTGGTTTCCTTAATTTGCTCCGCCTCTGGCGTCTCCGTCGTGTATCCGAACTCTTTAAAAGGTTTCTCTAACTCTATATTTTACAATTAGACAATATATATTTCTATGATCTATCCATCATTATATTGGACATTATATCCTAGAAAGATGTATTTCAAAGTGTATCATGTGTATATTTATTGTTACAGACTAGAGAAAGACACAAATTTCAACTACTTCTTGATCAGAGTCATCAAGCTTCTTTGTGTAAGTTCCACGACTTCTTAGTGAATTATCAGATCCATTTATATATAGTTGTTATATGTCCGTTAGTATTATCTCTGCCTTGATCAATATAGCTAAACAACTTGGATTAATATATTTGATTCAGGTAACAATATTTTGGATACACATTGCGGGTTGCATTTTATTCTGGATAGCCTACCATTATCCAAACCCTGTAGAAACATGGATAGGGTCTCAAATTGAAGATTTCAAGGAGAGAAGTGTATGGTTAAGTTACACTTACTCAATGTATTGGTCCATCGTCACACTCACCACTGTGGGCTACGGCGATTTGCATGCGGTAAATACCCATGAGAAGACATTTAACATGTTCTACATGCTTTTCAACATTGGCCTCACTGCTTACATCATCGGTAACATGACCAATCTTGTTGTCCATGGCGCTCTTCGTACATTCACCATGGTAATTAATCAATCAAAACCCATGAAACTTAACCAAATAGATATAACTTAACAAGCTCTTTGCAAATTGTTTGATTTGGTTGGACAGAGGAGTGCGTTCAATGATATATTGCGGTACACGAGCAAGAACAGGTTACCAGATACGATGAGGGAGCAGATGCTTGCACATATGCAACTAAAGTTCAAAACCGCGGAGCTAAAGCAAGAAGAGGTTCTTCAAGACTTGCCTAAGGCCATAAGATCAAGCATCAACGAGCATCTATTCCGCTCCACCATAGAGAATGCTTATCTCTTCAAAGGATTCCCTGAAGGCCTTATCGTCCAGCTGGTTATCCATCATCAATTTTAATCCAATATTAACTGTTCCTTGTTAATGAAGTCATTTAACTGTTCTTTGTTGTTGTAGGTTTCGCAAATAAAAGCAGAGTATTTTCCACCGAAAATGGAGATAATATTGCAAAATGAGATTCCAACGGATTTCTACATACTTGTATCTGGAGGAGTGGTATGATTTTTATTTTGTCCTCCACATACTCGTTATATACATTTTGACTTCAGCTGACTAAAAAAGCATTCGAAATTACAGGAGATCATTGCATCCAAGGGTGTGAATGAACAGGTAAAGCTCTACTAACTAGCCAAAATATTGTTGTAAAAAATTAGCTAGAAACATGTTTAATTATATATATATATATATGGTTGAAGGTGTTGGCGAAGTTAGGCCCTGGAGATATGGCAGGAGAGATTGGAGTAGTGTTCAACATTCCTCAGCCTTTCACTGTGAGGACAAGACGACTTTCACAAGTTATTCGAATCGGTCATCATCAGTTCAAAGAAATGATTCAGTCTGATATCGATGACGCCAAAATGATCATCACCAATTTTATGACTGTAAATTCATCAACTTTTAGGTTCACAAAACGTAATCACATAAACAAAGCTTTTCTCATTATATTATAACAATTATTGTTTTTTTTGTTTTTTTTTTTAGTATCTCAAGGGATTGAATGATGAGTTGAAGAAAGAAATACCATTCCTTAGAGATTTATTAGCTGACGCAGACGCTCAGGTATACATTTTTTTCATGTAACAAATGCATAGTCCTCTCATTACGATAATGAAATGATTTTGAGATGAACCGCATTATCAATGTGACAGCAAACCGTTCAGACAGAGGATACACCACAAAGTAACACTGAGGAGATAGTTACGGTCTCAAGAGATGAAAATGAAAAGAGTAAGAATACAATTTTGTAGACCTGGAAATGCCGTTGTTTTTATGTATGTTGATTCGATCATCCTATTAATTAGAACATGATTATATATTGAAAATTTTTGATGCAGAAGAAGAAGAGAAAAGAATAGATGGAGTCCCAAAAAGAGTGATAATTCATGGACAACCTCCTAATCAAGATAACAACAACAATGGTGATTCCAACGGTAGACTTATCATCTTGCCTGATTCTATCCAACTTTTGTTCGACATAGCTGGTCAGTTTTTCACTCTTTCACTATATTACAGTTATTTTATTATTTATGACTAAATGTATAGATTGTTCTTACTAAGATTGGGAAACTTTGGTCGATGCAGAGAAGAAGTTAGGGAAACGAGGAAGCACGATTGTGATGTCAGACGGTGCACATGTTGAACAGCTTGATGCCCTTCGAGAAAACGATCATTTATATATTTTCTGACTAAACAAGTAACACTATATTACAGTTCTCACACTTCACACAGACAAACAATGTAATGATCTAGACAAACAATATATTTGTCATCTTAAAAGTGATTATGAAAAGAAGCAAATACAGATATATGAAAATATAAGGTGAAGATTGAATGCACAATCCCTTTAAACTTCCCTTTTTTGACGTCATTGAACTCAAAATAATTTTCGATTGAAGATTACACTTGCATGCGAGCGTATTTACACCTTTGCTATAGTTTGGACTTTGGACTCCTAGAAATCGCTATAAAAGCATTTTTCTCTTTCTTATTTTTCGTTGCCTTTGGTTCATATAGTAGTTTTTTCTCCACATTTCGATTGAAGTTTGTCTTTTATCATTTTTGTTTTTCAACAGATAAACTTTCTAAAAACTATTTATGATTAAATAATGAATCTCCCAAAAACCTAGCCCTGAAAGGCTATTTACAAAAGCCATAGTTTTACAAATAACAATTATTCTATACGCTGCACTGTATATTGAAGTTTAATTTGTCCCTTCGACAACATTCAACAACAAAAAGCTTTATCTGAAAAGAAAGTCTTGGTTCGAGCTTAAATATAACACACAAAAGGTAACCATACAAAATGGATTAGAAAAAGACTCTTGTAAAGTGGAGACTATATATCTAAGTACACCTTCAAAAGGAAGTGAAACTTCTTAAGCTGAAGTCGTCTATGCTCAATAAGGGCGATGAACAAAGAACGCTCTTTACCTTTCTGCTATGCTTTTCTACTGTAAATTCTGAACATGACGCAGAGGACACTGAGAGAGAGTGTTGTAAGAACTCCTTGAAAACAGAGGTATCAGTTCATTTTGAGCTGGATTTGGCGATGGACTTGAACAAGAAACTCCACATACGATGGGCCGCCTGCTGTTCTGTCATCTACCATATATGAGAGAAACAGCGTTCCTGAGAAAAAAAGTACCAAAAAATCAGAAGAACAAATCATCGATTTGAATATCAACACTATGGAGTAAGCCACATTTCATGATCATGAAATCTAAAATCTTATGCTAAGCAACTCCTAATTAGCATAATTTGTACAGAGTCATTTTGATCCAGGATTAATCACCTGATGGATCTCCCTTCTTGCACAATTTTATGCTGCGTAGAGAAAACATAAAGAGGTTTGGAAGGATTAGACTCGAAAAGATTCGGTTAGGAGAACGAAAAAATCGACAGATACTGAGATCTGTGGATACCTTAGGTAAGAACATCTTTGCCTCCTTATTTCATTCACCACATCATTGAACTTCTTTGATAGCTGATTATCATACTGCTGCAGCACATACTGTAAGGGACACACAGTTTAGTATAAAAGCTAGCTTTTGGTGCAAGTTAATCATCCTACGACTTCAAAGTGCTAATGGAGATAAGTTGAAATTACCTGGCTAGGAATTTCGGCAGCTGAAGGAACACCAAAAAGCTTCTGAAGAATATCGGACTCAACTGATTCACCAACATATAGTAGACCATCTTCACCATTCTCAAGAAAATAGACTCCATCATTGCTAAGATGTTCACTTGACAGTGGGATTGGAGGAGGAAGGACCGATTCTTCATTGTCCTGATAGATTGAAAAGCAAGAATAATCAAAAGTTTCACAAACTGCAAATTAAGGCTTGAGAGAGATATATTAACTAAAAGTAGCCCCATGATACCTTCGCATCAAGGTTGTGAACAGAAATCATCCGAGGATAAACAAGTGGGACTGCCAAAGGAGTAGAAAGGAAAGACACATAGTTGATCCAGAATGATCGACCATCAATTCTCCCATCCGTCCTTAAACCCACACTTTTGGTCAACGCTGAAGAAAAACACATTTCAAGGAAATCAAATCTATTATATGATCCTGAAAATACATTTGATTTATTGTGTAAAAATAACTTAGCTTAAAGTAGACAAGGAAATACCAAGGGTATATAATGGCAAAAGCTTGAGCGCCTCGGGAAGTATAAGTTGTCCGGATGATGTAACTGTAGCACAAAATTTACGATAGGCATAGAGTGCATTGATGCAACCATTAGTTGCTTGCTCCTTTACCAATGGAAGTGCCTTTGAAGGGATTTCACTAGCCGCTGCATAAAAAGAAAACAAAAACACAGTTATTGGTACATAGTGAGCACAGGGTTAGCAGTGGAATCAGCACCGAGAACAGTAGCCTACCTTGTTTCAGCATACAAGCAAATTGAGAATCTAAGTCAGCTGCGCGAAACAAATTACTGAGCATGTTCGTACAGGGGAGTGATAATGTGCTAATCCTAATTCTTCTTTCTCCATCTATGGTAGTATACAGAAGGGCACACTGAAAAGAAAAAAAACCATAGGATGAACATAAAATAACATCATCCTAATTAGACAGAGTACTAACATTATTCACAAAACTACCTGAAGACAAAATATACCTGGAAAGCACATTCAGCTCCATCTTGTAATTTGTCATCATGCTTTAACGTCACCATTACAGCTTTGTCACAGTCAATCTGCATTAGCAATCAAAGTTTGTCAAGACTCAAAAGTAAAAGAAGTTTATAGCGTAGTGCATCTCGTGGTAAACTTGCAGCAAAAGAATCATGTCTCTCGTATTGATTAATATTGTGCCAACTTAAACAGCACAGCAGTTGAATCTTGTCTACCAATAATTCCAGACTCAACAACTTTCATAAAGGACCGCTTACAAAAATATGTTTCTTAATAATATTCACACGAAATCAGCAGACGCGGTCCAGAAACTAGTTAGCAGGAAAGTTGAAAAGGAGGATCTACCCACCGCTGGAAGATCGATGTCGGTTGGAATGCGTTTGCAGAAATTCCCTGAGTAATCTTGCACTTGGATACCCTACAATTGTTGGAAATGGTGGTTCACAGACTGGAGTATACAGAGTAATGCATGAAGAGAACTCTCTGCCACAAATATATACCTGGCTGCATCTGACGCGCATGACAGCTTCAAAACCCTGTGGCCTAGTTATATTCCATTTTAGATCGTTGTAAAGCTTGGGAGGATCTGAGAGAGCTGAGAAAGGGTAATAATAATACACCTGTAGAAAAGCGTTTACAATGGAAAGTGTAAACTTCTGAAAAAACAAGAACTTGTTAAAAATCAGAAATGATAAGAAATATTGAAATATACTTGTCCTCCGGTAGTTCTTGGAATGACGGATATTGAAGCCATGTCAACATAAGCCTGGCTTGTGAAAAATATATCTACACAGACCTGAGGAAATTCTGCATGGCTTAGATAGGGGCTAAATATTTGCAAGTTAGAGAAAAATGATACATTGTAGATTACTGATAAGCATATGGAAACATTTTCAGTTAAACATCTATCCTATTGGGTATTGGCATACCTGGTATTCAGCAAATTCAATAGCCATAGTCCGTAGAGTTTTGTCTGCTGGTTGTAGTAATTTATGGGCCTCCTGAAATACAAATTACAGGACGCTTCAATATTTAGCAATGAAACACAATAATCTCCTAGACAAAAATAGAAGCATGTTTACCTTTTCACCAGCAGACATATTAGCTCTCCCTTCAGCCTCTCTGGCAGTAAGTGCTCCAACACCAACAGAACACAAAACTGTGGAGAAAATAGTAAACATATCAGTTTAATTAAGTAACTGAACAGTTAAATATATTACAAAGGGTTGGTACTAACAATTTATGATTTTCAAAGTGCACAGATGAATTCTTAGTGATTGGAGCACATGCATCGAAATACCCTAATCTATTAAGTGTCTAAATGGAGATAGCAGCATACCTGATTGAAACACCATAAGCTTCCCTCCTTTGCTCTTCATCGCCAAGAAAGCAGCCTAGGAGAGAAGGAGTTGTTAGACGCGAAAGTCAACACTTGCAGAGACTAGCAGATATTATCCTATTAACATGTAGACATGCAGGTAAAGCATATGCATCTTCAGAAATTCCATACCTTGACTGCTGCACCAAAAGCAGATTCAGGAGTCTTACTTTCCTGAAACATCCCTGGGATACTATCCAGCAAAAGCTCTAGGTGTTGACGGCACTGAATTCCATCAAATTATGATAAATTACAAAAAGAATAGGAAAGAAATTAGGATAGCCAATCTCAAGAATAGCAGCAAGCTTATACGACACATTGATCAACAAGGGACAAAACAATCAGGGAGTACCGAAATAGAAAATAAATGGCCCAGAACTTACCTCAGATAGTTGAACAATGACATCTGTTTCTAGAGGTGTATAAACATCTTGCACATCAGGGACAATGAGCATCAATGGCTGCACATAAATACGGAACATCAAATTCACAGGAAGTAGTAATCAGTTGATTCTCCAAGATTCCCGGAAGAAAAAGAGACAATCCATTTCCGAGGCCATAGCATAAAAGGGATGCAGTGTCCAACTCTTACTGGAAATAAATTTTATGGCATCATAAAAGAGTATCTAAGATTTTTCGTGCCAACGCAATAACTTTCAGTTAAAGCAACGTATACACAATACAGTTGTTGAGCCTGTAGCCCAGCGACTCGGAAGATTTACTTGTAGCAAGCTCATGATCATAATTCATAGTTATGATCCCGCGAGAACGGGTCTATTTTTTTCCACCCAACAATTACAGAAAAAGGAAAAGACTAGTGCAACAAATCACCTGCTGCAGTGCACGTTTCAAACTATAAAAGTGGATTGTTGAGTCGAAGGTAGCAATTCCAACAAATGTCCTAGGACCTTCCTGCAAACGCATTCAGAGATTTTTTTTAGATGTCAGATGACTAGGCAAAATAAGAATTTTCAAAATTCACTAGTAACATAAGTACATAACCATAAGATTTTTCCTGCAAACGCATTAGAAATTAAGTAACCCCATACTTAGTTTCTAATACTACCATTCATATAATTAAGTCTATAGGCATATGTAAACCAAATTGATATTGTTGACTGTTTTGCATCAAATATACATCTACTATAGAATGTTGGAAATGGTAATAAAACTTACCGGAAGGTCTGAAAGGACTTGCTGGATTGCATTGCAAGCAGCAGCAGTAGCACCTGTTTGTATCGCATTCATTGAGACATCAATAAGGAAAAAGTACACTGCTGGCATTGGATCCCGTACCTATTAGAAAATATAACAGATGTTAGTTTCCATCCACTCCCAAAAGAGATTAATATCAGTATCTTAGTAGAAAGGGGAATTTTATGTGGTGGTTTACTAGATTAACAGTACAGTAAGTATAAAGAAAAACCATTTACCACCATAATAATAGGTTCTCATGTTGTGAGAAGCAAAAAAGTAGAGGACACAACACATTGTTAGACACAACGATAGATTCCAGACTGCATAAAAGAAAACCAACACCACAGAATCTTACATTTGTAAAAAGAAAGTTTCACAAACTAACCATGTATTCTTTTGTAGCAACAAACTCGACGGTTCCCCTACACAGCTCAGGTCTTTCATCAGCATCCCTACGTCTACCATCTGGTCCCAGATTACAGTGATAGTCACGGGGAGTCTCATCAGTGTATCCTGTGCAAAAGAAAGTTGATCAGGAAATGGGTCACAAAGCATCCCAGATCATTTTCATAAAGTGAAAACAGTAACATTACCACATAAATTACAGATGAACTTTTTTCCTTGGTCAATGAACTTCATGAAAGGATTTATGTAGCCCTTACAGCGTGAACATCGAACAGGACCAGCCTCACCAAAGTCCACAACCTGCACCATACCATAGGTAAGCGCTACCAGGAACTGTTGCTTGAAACCAAATGCCCACACACTTTGTTTTGTCAGACAAGGCTTACTTGTATAGGCTCTTCAGATGGATGAGAAAGCGCCAGCGGTTGGACCATCAATGCCAGTTGCATTCCAGATGTAGATAAAAGATCAACTGTACATGGGATCTGTTATGCAAAGGGGAAAAAAAGATAACGAGTTCCTAAGAATCAAAGACCACAATGAATATATATTGAGCACATCCTACCATAAAAAAAAGCTTATCCTTCATTGTTACCTGATTGATCGTGCACCTCATATAACGGGGACTACAATTTCCAGTATCTCGAGCTATGTAATCACTATTAGCAGGCTTCAAAAAGTAGAAGAGAAATTCATTCAACAAAACCCACATACAAAAGATATGACTAATGTCCAAATTGAAAAAAAAAGATCAGGCATACACACCGGGGGAGGATTAGCCTGATTACTCTGGCGAGTTTCAAACACAACTGGGCTGGAGCTGGAACCTGGCCTTGGGATTTGATTAGGATCAATCCTTGAGTGCCCAGGAGCAGAGGTCCCAGGTTGACCTATGGCAGAGGGTATGGTGGTCATCGACTGATTTGGCAAAGGACCCATTCCATATCTTGGTGGTTGCATTGGGCCAGGAAAGCCTTGAGGTGGAGCTACCTACCAACATTCAAAATTTGAAGACCATCAGAATCTGCCACACAAAGGAAACACACCAAGTGAATCCATACATGGGATTCACAGAAGATACACAGCAAGAACATATACCATAAACCTTAAGGTGGACATACCTGCCCTGATGGTGGACCGTAAGGCAAGCCTGATACTGCATGAGGGGCTCCAGGAAAGGTTGCTGGTGGGGGAAATGAAGGGGCACCAAGTGGCTGTGGAGGAGCACGAGCGAAAGGTGCTGCGGGAGGCTGTTGATACAGTGCCTGTGGAGTCGTAGCAGCACCGGGGAACTGGTTTCCCCTTGGAAACCCCCCAGAACCAGCCATTTGATGCCCATTACTGACTGGACCACCAAGCATGCCTGAGGGAGGCATAGACATGCCAGATCCTACAGGTGGAGGAGGTGAACCATATGCCATAGGGCGTGCTCCCGGAGGAGGACCTACAGCTGGCTGCGCCACCGGCCCACCAGGCATTGGCGGTCTAGAGCCAAACGGTGGCTGACTAGGAGGTGGACCAGTGGGTCGTACATTTGACGGATACCCGGTAGGTTGTGATACCGGAGGAGGACCACCTGGTCTCCCCATCCCAGCGGGAGGTCCAGGCCGGGGCATCGGTGAAGGCCCACGTTGTGGACCCCCATAAGAAGGGGACTGCTGAGGGTAGTGTTGCGGTGACTGACCAAAAGGGGGAGGTGGTTGCTGAGGGTAGTGTTGTGGTGACTGAGCAAAAGGAGGAGGTGGTCTAGGACCTGAACCAGGCATCATGGGAGGTGGTCGATTCATGCTCAGATTCTGCATATTGTCAGCTAAAGCATTTGAGTTCCCTGGGAAGTAATTTGGTGGGCCCGAGTTTTGCTGGTTGTTGGGTCTAGTTGCCCCTGGAGGCACAGGAGCCACCATGCTTGGATAGATACTAGATGGAGATCAAGCTCTAAACTTTCCTCAACAAAATTTTAAAGTTTTGTTCCCAAAATCTACAAAATCGAAACGATCAAAATCAGCAACTTGCAACAGTTTGATGAAATTATGAAGAAACTAAGACTGGTGGAAATTCTTCCAGTTTGCATGATACCGATCCTAAAGAGGGAAACGCAAAAATCCAATCTGATCCGCAATTCTACACACGTACCCGAATTGAGCAAAACGACGAAAATTCTTCGGATTTGGATGATACTGATCCGTAAATATTGAGACAAGCTCAGATCGACGCTGGTTTAACGGGAAAGAGAGAAAGGGCGACGACGGTTTAACGGCGTCGGTGTGTGTGTCACAGATTCAGACAATTAAAAATCCTTGTCCGTAGAAGAAGAAACTCTTTGACAGAAATTTCACGGTACCTTTACCAAAATTTCAACAAAATCCAAGGGTCCAAAAATAAATAAATAATTTTTGTCAGCCCTTGTTTTGTCTTTTATCTTATAACACCAAGTTCTGTAGTAAACCAGACAATCTTCTGGTCAACCAACATACTCACATGTTGAATTTTTATACAAACTTCATCCGATCTTTATCCATTATTACCTGTCAAATATTTGTATTATTATCATTTACAGTATTAAGAATAACCAACCACAGCCATTAGAAGAAGCTCTATCGATAAAATTACATTTTTCTTATAATATATATTGGTAATTTGGTTACAAGTAGTGTACAATCCTCCCACATCAATGTACATTTTGATCAATAAGCATCTAAGGAGACTTTAAAAGAGTATGGACCAGGTCGTAGTCGATGATGGGGACCTCTGTTTCAAATTTTTTATATCTCATCCCATTTCCATAAAAATCCTCCAAATCAAAACATATTATGCAGTTCGAGGTTTTAAGCTCTCTCACTCAAAGGGATTTCCTCTGGATATATAAGCATTTGGGACGTTTGCAGAAGGATATCCACTGTTTGCTTGATGAAATGCGTGTGCGCCATTAATCTCTTGCCCTCTGCACAACCAAAAATCAATATACCTTGTCATGAAACAGAAGCGTACTCGATCGAGAGTTTCAAGAACCACAAAATAGATTCTAAGATCATTTGGTGAATTTACCTGAAAGATGGGGACATATTCACATGTGATTGCTGCACCATATATGCTCCTAATTTCACATGATTTAACTCTTAGAACTATTTAATAAACCCCTCCAACCAAAAAAAGAAAAAAAAAAAAAAAAAACTGTCATATTACACAAGTTTTGTCTCACGTACCAGGAGAAAGATTGGAAGCTGTTGTATGAAAAGGTGACTGAGAGGCCATCAGTGCCATGGAATCTGCAGCTGGACTTGAAGAATCTGAAAACCCACTTGGAGCTGACACGTGAGACAAGCCTCCTCCTTGTATGTATGCCATGGAAGGATACTGTAAAAGACACAAAAATAAAATCGATGAATAGGTAGCATCTAAAGACATCAAGTAAACTGATAGGAAACATTGAGGCAAGCTTATAATTTTTTTGTCTAGGCTTCATACTTGTGGTGCTTGGTTTGGATCTGTATCATCACAGCTTAGGTCAAAGGGATTTGATGGTTTTGCTGTATATGTGTAGGCTCCTGTACTCTGCCGAGAAAAGAGTATAAGGTAAGATCAGCTCAAAACCTTTTTTTTAGGATCCTGAAACAATCAACCAAACTATGCCAAATTAATGAAAATATACCGGAGGATATTGATAATACTGCATGCCATAACCCATGCCATGATGTTGACCATGAACCTGTGGAGAGGCAAATGAGAAGCCTCCAGTGAAAAGGTCCTGCCAAATGGTTAGATTCTTATGACTGGAGATGCCAAAAAGAGTATCCATTGATATATACATTCAAAAGAAAAGGTTTGTTACCTCGGGAAGTGCACTTCTCATGCTAGATTTTGTCTCATGCTCAGATCCAACTCCATGAGCAGAATTTGAGATATATAGAGTTGAATGTTCCATAGAGGTATCTGATGATGGTCCCTTAGGGGATGCAAATAATTCCACCTGTATTTTTCACAAAATTTTCTGTTACTTTTGTTTCTCTTTTCAATATCTGCTAATGCTCAATCTTATTGTTGTCTTTGTAAACGTGTCCAAAAACCACCTCAGACACCTACCTGGTTATTATCAGCTACACTTGGTGTAGCCATATCTTGTGTGTTTAAGTTATCAGCAGTATGAGGATAGTGAGCATGCGCAATTGTAGGTGATGATGTGACAAAAGAGGTAGCACTGTCTGGCGTACTTGGAACAATCTGGGTCTCAAGGTTAGCTGCAGGATAACTGTCAACAGAAGCAGTAGAAGAAATATCACTTTTGCTCCATAGTTCAGAGTTGTTTGTTCCAGGGACAACAGAAGGAACAGAGAGTCCAAACAACAAAGCTTCCAAAGAATTAGGAGCTGGAGCATCAGTTGTCTTTACAGATGCAGGAAGTTCACTTGAAGTCTGTCTGATGCTTTCATCAGATGGTTCTGAAACTGGTTCATCGTCCATTAAACTTCTTGGATTCTCCATTTTCTCAGACGACACAGTCATCTGCAAAATTAAACTTGTTCACATCTTGCTCAACTGTAGTAACTGCATAAAACACAGCACAGTACAAAACCAGCTCTCTACATTACCTGATTATTCACTGTATCCTTCTTTTTCTCAACTTTTACAACATTGTTGCCAAAGACTTCACTGGCATGACGTACAATGGGGAAACTGGACGTGTCCTTGTTGTTGGAGAGGTCAAGTGATTTAGAGCTTCCTCTTAATTCTCTACGCACGTCATATCTCTTCACACTTCCATCGTCTCTAAACCTATCATCAACAATCTCAAACCGGATAGGACTCTTTGGTAGACCTCTAGACTTTTGATTATGCGCAGCATGTTGTTGTTGTTGTTTATGTTTCTTGTCCTCAAAATAAAACCTGAGAGATTCATTTCCACTCCTCCCAACAGCACTAGCTCTTTCATTTTCAGGTTTTTCCAGAGAGTGTAAGCTCCTAGATCCCAAGAAGTTTCCACTGGCCTTCTTACTTCCCCTGTAATCTTCTACCACAGCCTGGATGGAAACACCAGAAGAGAAATTAAAACTGTGTAAAGAGGAACGTCCTCAACATTTTCCTAAGAAAGGAAAGCAGTTTTACCGGTTTTTGCCTTGAGATCTTGTCATTGCTCTCACAACTGTATCTTCTGTCCACATAAACACTCTTGATAAAATCTCTGAGCTTGAGAATATTACTGAAAAAGAACAAAGAAAATTGAGTTTAGCTTTATAGTTTTGCTAATGTTAGTGCTAGTGAACTCGGCTGAGATTAGTTAAATGTCCAAGAACCTGCCATCGGGGTAACCATGACGCTTAGCATCCCATTCTGTAAAATAAATTTGTCTAGCTCGCTGCAAAAGAAGAAGCGAAACATCATTATGAAAGTTTACACAGCAGATGGATGATTTAACACAAAATGAGCAGTTCAATGTCAAACCTCGTTTCCTCCTGCACGAAGTGCATTAACTTCTTCTGCTGTGAACTTGGCCATTGATACAGATTTCACACGATGTGTAAATTCTCGACTATACATACACAAAAACAAAAGGAGTCTTGTCAAGCACGCATGATATATGTAAAATAAATTTGGAGCAATACTTTCAAGTTCTTAGCTTTTCTTAAAAAGGAGGAAACTAAGAGAAAAGACTAACTGGATTCCGCTGCAGTTGATGCAGACAAAAGTCCAGAATGTTGCGCAGACATATTGTGGACCCTGCAGGACTCACATGTTAAAAACTTAAGAGCACACAACTACATGGAGACATAGACTTTGAAGATGATCATTGGCCAACAAAATGCATTTCACTGAAAATATGTACCAGGCTATTGCAATTGATGCATCTTCGGTTCTCGGGAAGCTTCAATAAACTCCGGATAGCCTTTTCAGTTCGCTCGTCTTCTTTCATCCTGCTCCCCATTTTTGGAAAAAATACCTCTTTCTCATCAAGAAAATCAATCTCTCAAATGAGGAATCCTATCACAGAGCCATTCCATCATCATTACCAAATCACCTGAAAAAAAAAGCAGATACTATCTTATAAACCAAAAGAATTCAAGTGCATATTTCAATCTTAATAGATTGAAAGAATTCTTTATGAGATGAGAGTAGCAAGATTGTTTCCGATAGTTTCATCCGCAAACTATGTAACTCATGTAAAGGGCGAGAAACATGGGCAATAAACCCAAGAAAGGTTCAAGTTAGAAACCCTTATGCTCTAAAATGTTGAAAATCTATGAAAGAAGAAGAGAAAAGAAAAACCTTACAAAAAGAAGAAGAAGAGGAAACAGCAGAAACAAAAAAAAAAAGACAGAGGATGGAGGTGGAAAGAAGAGAAAAGAAACGTCGCTGTCTCAGGTTGTCCAGAGGGATACAGAGATGACAAAAATAGACATTGAGAGAGATGGAGCCAACAAAGGATGGGGAGATATTCTCCGACAAAACTGCAGACTTGAAAGATTTCCCGCCGTTGAAATATCTCAGACCGTTTTTTCTTCTTCTCTCTCTCCTTTTAGCTTTGTTTATATATATATTTACAAGTTTTTGTGCTTTTTAATGTTATAAGAGAATGATTTTTATTTATAGAGAGAATACAAAATTGAGGTTAACTTTATATTACTTGTAAGAAATGTACTTACTGTTCTCGCTGGATGTCTATTACTTGTACGTTTTTTAGACAAAACCATGATAAGAGAAAAGTATCGAACCGCGTTTACAAATGATAACCTCCTTAAAGCATCATTTTGTAGCAATCTTTCAAGCATACGGAACCACCACCCATTTGACTATAGTTGTAACTCTGTAGGTAGTGTCATTTTATCTTATGTATAGGAGATGTATATTTTTCTTTATCGTTTTAGACACATGTGATGACAAGTGTTAGCGCATTAGAAAGAAGGAAAAGCAAAAGAAGCCAGAGAAGGGAGAAAGGTGAAGAAGAGTCTTTGCTCAAACTGAATCTCTCTACCAAAATACGCTAATAAACCAAATTACTTACAATCTCCTCTTTCTTTTTCTTTCTTTTGTTTTTTTGTTTTTAAACAATCTCCTCGTTTTTGTACCTTGACTCTTCTTAACTACTGAACGACGTCTAAGCCGATGGGGTACATGAGATCAAGTTTCAGAGTCCCAACTCGGAGTTATTGCTGCATCAAAATATAGCTTACTTAAAGCGGAGGGAGCCAAATTGCTGTACAGTGAAGCTCATTTAGGTTCGTGTCAAGACCGGATCTTGTGTGAGGAACAACGCATGTTGAGTCTCTCTCTCTCTCTCTCTTCTTTTGCTCAAGAGGTGCGCAAAGGAAGAAGACTCGGACCATATCCCACCAGACTATCAAAACAGGTATTTATCGTCTCATCCTTCGCTTGAGCTTTCGAAACCGCTGCTGCTTTGGTCCACTGAAGAAGAAGAAGCTTTAATAGCCTCTGCACACATGAGAGCAGCTGCAGCTTTCTGGATCGCTAGATCTGCTTTGTACCTCAAAATCTCAGCTCTTTCTCGCTTCAGCTTGGCCACAGCGCATGCACGCCTTGCAGCACCAGCTGCATCTCGCAATTTGTACTCATCAATATCTTTACTATTGCGTAATTCTTCCAGATCAAGACGCTGAGATTTGTTGGAGTGACAAAGAAGATTGGGACTGGGATATTCAGAATAGCCTGCATTCCATCGTTCACTCCTATTCCTCTTCCCGTTGATTTTTTGAAACTTGTTTTGGTGATTCCTATGATATCCATTTCCACCGGTCGAGAAATATCCCTCACGAGGGGAATATGTTCCAGGATATACCGGATGCATAGAATATTCGTCCAAGTGCTCATAGTTGTGGTTTGAATATAAAAACCTTCTTCCTGCTAAAAAAATCGAAAAGTTTGATTAAAGACACAACTCATATAGAAGAACCAGAGTCAACAGAAGATTCAGAAAACAAAACAGGTAAGAGTGAGTTACCCGAGGAATTGTAGACATCATAATCTCCCAAAGGAGTACTGTGCTGAGTATAAACCGAGAGCTTCTTCTGTGACCTGTGCTTTGTTCCCCTGTGCTTCACTTCCAAACCTCGAGGCTTAAAACAGAAAGCAAACATCGCTGGCTTCTCAATAGGTGACTGATTCTTTTGTGACCCACAGGAAATTGGAGTGTTTGCTTTGCTCATAACCAACTCCCAGTCTTTGAGCTCTCGTTGATATTTTTCCCACAAAGGTGGCTGAATCGAATAGGTAGGAAAACAAGTGTTTACGTTAGCGACAAGTAAAAATATTGCAGCAGACAGCCTAAAATGAAATGACCAATAACAAGAAAATACTAAAATAAAATAAATGACCAGTACTGTTGTTGAACCCTATTGCAGTAGAACAACTACATCATTATTGAACCAGCAATTACGAGTACAGCCGATAGGCTATAGTGAATGTTACAGTCATGGACTTCCAGACATCTTAATGCAAAAACTAACAGTAAGGCAAACTACCTACAGAAAGATGCACTTTCTCACCTACCAGTCGTTTCGGTTTGCATATAACACTAACTGAGTCATAAAATATCCTCAAAAGCAGACTATGGAATACAAATAAGCCCTATTGTCCACAAGTCTGCATTTCACCCAATTACGAAAAAAGAAAGAAGAAGTATGTAGAGCCTAGCCATGCAGATTTTGAAATCTCAAGACAAACATGAAGGAAAAAACAAAAATCAAAATAAAAAAGAGATGGAAAGGCATCAGAGATTGTACCTGAAGATGCCTGATTAATGGCATTCCCTTCCTCTCCCTCTTTGTTCTCCAAAACTCATATATCTTTTCCATTGCTTCCAAGGATCCAACTCCGGCCATCAGTTCTTGAATTTCGATCAAGGTAAAGTGATCACGCTGCTTTACATATGAAGCCTTCTCAAACATGTCCATCGCCTTCTCAAACATGTCCTCAGTGATCTCCCAAGAGCCACTATTCTCAGCATCCGAACATTCACGAATTCTCAAAAGGTACTGCTCATCATCGCTGTCCATGTCATACAACACACGTGAAGGATTCAATGCCATCTCGACGTCAGTTTCAGTCTGCCGAAAATATTTATTAGAGCTGCGGATAAACTCAGTTTCTGTTTCATCGAAATTGTCTTTTTCTATCATGCGGATGCCAGGAATAGGAATATTTCTAACTAAAGCCGCCCGAGTATTTCTATCGTAGCACTCTTCATGCATCTCTTTGAAAAGAGACCATTGTCCCCTATCAGGAAACTCTAAGGTCCAATCTTTTCCACCTTTCCACATCATAGCATGTGTAAACCTATTTGTCGACCCAGGTTGCAGAAACTGATGTGCCCTGTGTGAGTATTTTGTTGTCCCTGAGATTTTTACCGCAAGTCTCCATTCATTATTATCAAAAGGTTCCAGGAAAATCTGAGCACCATATTCTCTCCAGCCTCTATCACCAAGAGTGACTAGCACATTGGCATCACAGAAACTAGACTCCAAATCTTTCTGAAGACCTTTGGAAACATCAGCAGCAGACCTTCTAATTCTTTTGTTCGGAAGCCCCTTGTGCAGGGAACCTTTGTTTCTGGAATCAGAACCCCCAGAAGGCAACGAATAAGACACTTGGGTACGTCGCTTCTTAGGTCCATTTCCCAAATTAGTGTGCAGAAAGTCTCCCTTTGAATCCGACCAACCATGTGGCAGATGGCCAGTTAAAGAACTCTTATTTTGATGCGCCATACTTCTTGGGGCAGTGGCCTTGGGACTTGAGTTGCTACCTTGAATATTCAAGGCCAGATTACTTGACTGCGGAGCACCATCCTCAGAATGATCAGATATTGGAACTTGAATGCTACTGCCATTCATCGCAATGTTAGAAGACCTGGTTTCATGCTTATGTCTGACAACAGAAGAACTGAATAACATCCCGTTTTCAGAATTAGACCCCGGCTGCTGCCGAGACGGCGTACGAAGATCTTTTGACTCTTGCGCTTCTTGCCCTCTGGAAGAAGTGATACTTGGTCCATCATTTTGGCCCTTACTCTTGAGAGAAGGTTCAGAATGTTCATTTGTGCAATCAGCCATTTCACAGCCTTCATCTATTACCATGTCCCGTTCAGTTCCCTGATATTCTGATGAATCATGACCCGGCTCTCTTAACATCTTCAGGGGTAAACTGAGTAATAGTGAAGATTGAAACGTATTTTGCTTCTTGTCGCAAACAAGTGTGGGCCAGGCCTTCACGGATGACGATCCTCTAGCAAAAAGTCCTGAGCTGATTCCATTCCTAGATCTCTTCTGCATAACCTGATGTTCAAGATAAAATAAAAAGTTTGTAAGAGATTATACAAAATAAAACCAAAAACCAGTGAGGCAGTGTACCAGAATCATGCATTAAAGAATCACTAAACCTTTTGCAGGGCCTTCATGTTATCGTGCGTACACACTGAGGTTGATAGTTGCTTAATCACCAAAGAATGCCTCCTGACACTCTGTTCCAAGTATGACCACTTTGAATGTCTCACTTCATGGTAACTGTCGAATTGAAATGCAAACTGCCTTTGGAATCCTGAGATGGAAGAAACTTGGAGACAAATTGAGAAAACTGGCAACTGCAAGTCAGCATCAGCTCCTTGTATTCCTCGCTTATTTGAGTGATCAACTATCGTCAAGATACGGGTGATCAACTGAACAACGTCCATTAAACAGCCTTCAGATATTAGATACCTTAACCCATCTTGGTGATTCAGGAAAATCATTTCCAAACTAACCCTTGGCCACAAAGTCACAAGTGTACCATGATGAAGTAAAAGAGCAACGCGTGAAAGCCGATCAACATCCGCCATAAGGAAGTAGTTCATCAAAGAAACAACCGGTAGGCTCAGGTACAACTCAAATTTCTCTGAGTCATTCCAGGGACAATAAAGCTCCAGAAGCTCAGAATCTTCAAAAGGCAAAAACTCTACCTCAGGATCCGGACTTTTTGACACATGAAGCTGCTTCAAAACCTCAATATTATTGTCACTTGACCCCTTGTAGATTCCTTTTTTTGCTGTATGAAGTCGCCTCCTACAATAGACAATAGGATATATACTACCCTTACGAAAAACCGAGCTTTCTAAGGACTCGTTCCCACTCGGTCCAGGTGATCCACATGATGGAAGAGAACTAGCAGATCTATCTGTGTACTGTCCTACAGTGTCTCTAACAACATCCCCATTCATTTTCACAGTTTCATTAGATGCCATTATTTCAGATTTTTTCCGTTTTTGTACAGCCTTAAGAGTGGAAGATTTGTCTCGATGGATAGACCGAGCCAACCATTTGATGATTGGTTCTGATTCCATGTCGTCCACGTAGCTATCATTTTCTGGCTTTCCCTTCTGCTTCTCCTCGTCCTTGATGGATGTATCATTCCATTTTATTTTCGGAGTAGATTTGGACCCTGAACTACGCCTTTTCCTTCGATTTTTTCCAGGAACTTCAGTGGGGAATAACAGAATTTTGAATCTTTCGCCCTGTAAGTTGATCCACTCTTCATCCCTATCATCATATTTTATATGATGCAGATTCTTGTCTCCATCATAACCATCCACAAACCCATGATACCATCTCTCATCCAAAGGCCAGAAAACTTTTATCTTTTTGTTTAGCAGCCACTGTGAATCCACATCTGAAAATAATACTTCATAAAAGTGGCGCCTTTTCCGAACTTTACCCTTCCCATCACGTTTTCTCCTTGGTCGCAAGGTTCTATCATCAGTGTCGTCTGAGACACATTTGGAACTAAGCAACTCAGACCGAGGATTAACTGAATTCTTTCCAGAAGATAATGGATGCAATCTACTGGCAGATGGTGAACCAATGGTAACAGGATTTGAAGGAAACTGGGTGCAGTTTGGATCAAACCGCGAAGACAGCATCCTTGCAGCATTAGCTTCAAGATTCTCCTCATCATCGTCTCGTGATACCTTGGATATTCTAGCAGATGTATCACCTGAAGACTTGGCCTCTTTCCCCACGCTTCTGTTTGCTGCGGAGGACTTCCTTTTTCTGCTATTAGAATGTGTTTTCTTAACAACCAGCTGGTCATCTTTCACTGGAGACTGACTAGTATGCCCATTTTCCAACTGCAGCTGAGCTGCTGAATTAGATTCTTGGATTTCTTTGTCAGAATCCTTCTCTTCGGCTTTAGAGACCTGATCAAGAGCACTAGATTCTTCACCAGTTTCCTTAGGGATCTTATCAATCAGCTCGTCCTGGCTATCAGATTCCCCTGCAGACTTCTGTACAAGGCCATTCTCAAACCTACTCCTCCCAACAAAATCTCTCCTACGTCTAGGAACATAAATCATACTACCTGCCAAACCGACTGAAATCCCTTGAAGTCCACTACTATCACACAATTTCTCATCCAAACCAGCCTTGGAGTCCTCCAGGTTGTGCAAAATTGCGGTGCCATTGCATGCCTTGTCCAGGATATCATCGTTCTCGCTACCAACTTTCTTAAAGCTACTTAAAGAAACAACTTTCCTGCTCTTCTTGTCCTGCTTCAACCGATCACCATCATTCCCAGACCTACTTTTCCTTTTAAAGCTCTTATTCACGGAATCCTTTGAAATGCTAGACTTATACAGCGTCTTAAGATCCAACGACCTTGATTTCTTTGAAATTCCCACTCCATTAGAGTTCCCTAATCTATTTTCCATGAAAGATACCTCGAACGAAAACCCAGAATCAAAAGTCCCAGAGTCTCAATTTCCATCACATAAGCATAGATACATTTTTCAGATCTGTGAAAGGAACACCAAACCCAGAATCACAAAATTACCCAAAGTAGATAAAAAGAAGAACATACAAGTTGCCAAAAAAAATACCGATCAAATCCCACTCCACGAAAAAACTTATGCATTCATCAAATCGATGGAGATTTTTTCAACAATCAAGCAAAATTTAACTGCAAAGGGAAAAAAAAAAGGAAAAAAGAGAAATTTGCATGCCTACCTGCATCACTTTATCTGATGATATCGAGTCCTAAGGACCTTTGTAGTCGCCACAATCCTAAAATCAAAATTAGGGCTTCTGTAAATCGGACTGCGAATCGGATCCCTAAACAATCAAAAATCCCTTTTTCCCAAATTAATTCGTCCAATTTAGCAGAAAATAAAAAGCAATTTTGCTGGGTTCTCTTTTTATTTTTTTTTAACCGGGAGAAACGGGAGAGCTAGGGTTTCGTCTGGTTTCGCGAGAGTAAGGTTTTTTCAGTTAAGACCATATAATGAAAACATATACCAAATTAAAAATCTGATCACGGATACCGTCCGATCTTGACGCGTTAATAAATCGACGGTCCATATTTACTTTCGAATAAGCACGGAAAAATATTCTGCAACAGAAAAGATACAATGGACGTTTGGGATCCTCGTCTGCGAAATATTTTGAACGGTCAAGATTTTAAAGATTTTTTCTTTTACAGAGAAAATTATTTAATGTTGTTCTCACGTGTGTTGCTAACCTACCGCAATCTTGTGTCCACCAAGCCAGCAATTAATTATTAGAGACATCATTCAACTTAACAACTATTCTTACTTGGGGATAATTTTAGTATACAACTAACTATATACTTATTAATAGATGTTTAACCATTATGTATCTGCAATTATTTAGATGTATCTGGACTCAAAATACATCTAGATACATCCAAATAATTGCAGATACATAATGCTTAAACATCCATTAATAAAAAACGTAGTTCTCTTTAGAACTTCTTATAATATCATTACTAACTTTTTGGTAGTTAAATACATGATATTAGCGATAGATGAATTGAATACAAAAATCGGTACTACAAAGTTCAAACAACTAGTTTATGGTATTTTTCAATTTTCTTCATAATTTTTTATTTTATTCTATTGTTACCTTAAAGATTATACACACAAATGGAATAGGAAGTGTTGCGTTACACAACTTGATACATGTATGAAACTAATGATACTACGTCTTCCAATAAATATAACTTAGTTTTGTTAAAAAGAAAAAATGGATTTAGTTTAATTTAGGAGCAAGAATTTGACTATCCGTTTCTGTTTTCAAGATCAATATATTTGTTCTTTCGTGATATAGTATAAACCTGCCAAACCGACGATCAAGATCATAATGTCCAAAACTTATCAACATTTTGAACGTTCTACAAGTATCTTCCTTTTTTATACTTGCGTAAAAAGTATGGTTCGATTTTCATATAATACACATTTTTGTTATAGATATAAATTTTTTGGATATCCTAGCATGTTACAACTAGAAGTAGAACCATTCATTGTAGTCTCTTGTATTAATGGTAAAGTTGTGTGATAGTCTGTCAGTTGGGCTTGGTTTACAGGGCAATTAGAAATGTAGTCTCCTGTATTAATAGTAAAGTTGTCAATTTTGGACGAAGTGCAGACAAGATATGTTTATTGTAGATCTGTGTATTACAAGAAAACTGTTGTCATAAAATCGTTCATCGTGTATATGTTAATCGTCATTTTTTTTATGATAAAATCAAAAATCATCTCACATACGAAAAATAAAGTACATCAGCACAGCAGTACTACTCAAATAAGATACAAATCTTTCATTCTTAATTGTGAATCTGTGATACTAAACTTGTAAAAAGTACGTTACTTCAAAAAATAAATGTGGTCATCTTCAAGGCAAACAATACTAATGTGCTAATGTTCATTTTTATACATCAAATCTACAAAACTACTTCTAAACACCAATCATGACCTAAAAAAGTTTACTTAAATTGGTAGCATTTGGTCCAATAGTTTGTTTTAGTGAGTAGATTGGTTCGCTCTGTACCCAAGGTAGGGGTGGACATTCGGTTTTTCGGGTCGGGTTCAGATCAGTTCCTTTCGGTTTCGGATCTTTTGGTTCTAGAAATTTTAGAACCATTCAGGTATTTTTTATTTTTGGATCGGATTCAGTTCGGTTCCGTTCAGTTCGGTTACGTCCATGTTCGGGTCAGTTCCGGATATCTTTAGTTACAAAAAAATAAAAAAAATATTTAATTTAAATAAAATTTTGTTAAATTTAGCAAAAAAAATATTGAATATTAACAAATATAAATAGAAAAATTTGGATTTTTTGAATATTTTGGTCATTTTTATCTAAATATAACTATTATATTAAGTTTATAATTGTAATTTTACATATTTTGGTTATTCTAAGTTTAAATATAATATAACTAATATTTTGGTATATAATTATATTTTAAATATTTCGAGTATCCATTCGGTTATCAGTTTGGTTTCGGTTCGGGTCCGGTTTTTTTCGAGTATATAAATTTAAGATCCATTCAGGTATTTGTGTCGGTTCAGGTTCAATTCGGTTCTATTTATTTTGGGTCGGATTCGGTTTGGTATTTCGGATCGGGGTAAAAATGTTCAGGCCTAACCCAAGGTTAGGAATTGAAATATGTCGGTTCTGTAGATTGCAAAAAGAGTTCAATTCGATTTTGCTATCCAATTTTGGCAATTCGATTTTGTTATCCAATTTTGGCTTTGGATCGGTTCGATTTTGTAATATAATTTCCGGTTTTAATCCCATACGATACGAGATGATATAGATAATAGATCCATCTCCTTGTTGTCGTGTTGCCCGTAGCCCTAACCTCTACGATTGACACACAGTCGCACACACCAAATCAGAAGCCCTAATCTCGCATTCGATAAGAATTGCTTCCCGAAGCTTCTTCCTACATTCTCTTCTCTCTCGTTGCCTCCTCCCTTTTACGCTTCTATAATCACCATTATATTTCGTTGTTTTCTGGTCTGGAAACCTAAATTGTCCATCGCTTTCCAGAATCGCCATCCAGCAGATTTTATCGTATTTTTCTTTCTAAAAGATCCATTCTTCCGTATAAATTAGCGACGATTGTCGATTTTTTCTTATCCGTTCTTCATTGTTTTTACTTGGTCGATTCATCTTTCAGCTGAAATTGTGAAATTCTCTGGGTTTCATCACAAAAACACCTTTGGCTTATCTTCATCTTGGTCACTTTAGCTTCTGTATTTGTTTTTTTGTGAGAGAAAAGGAAAAAAAGATGTTCGGTGGTGGAAACAGGAGAGACGAGGGATCGATGCCGATTCAGAATACCAACTTGTTTGCCGCTTTGGATACTTCGAAGAAGAAGAAGAAGAAGTCAGATAAGAGCAAAGGTTCATCGAAGTCATCATCTCGACAAGATCCTCCAAAGGAGCCTGAGCCACAGGTCTTCTGGGCACCTACGCCTCTCAAAGCCAAGGCTTGGGCGGATATCGACAGCGACGATGAAGATGATGACTATTACGCAACCACTGCTCCGCCTCAGGCTTTGTGGAGCACTTCTGAAGCGTCCCACTCTGATGCAAAAGAGATTACCGCTGAGGTCAGAAATCCCAAAACTTTATATGCTTTTCATTAGTGTGGATATTATTGGTTCATTGTCGTGGTTTTGCATTTGCCAAGTGGTTGGGTTGCTTTGTTGTGTTTATGTTCAAGGCAGCTGAAGTTTCCCTTTCGTCTTCTTGGTCCAATTGATAATATGTTTCTAGCAAGTAGCCTCTTCAGATTTGAGGACTTGGAGATTCAATGGTTTTTGCTTTTATTCTCCTGTTGATTCATCTCCCAGGCTTTGGCCTTTAATATGTTCCGTAGTTGTTATATTGTCTCAAAGCCAAAAGAATGTTGCTTTGAAGTTAGTTGCTTTGTCTCCTGAAAGTGATCACATGTGTATATTTATATGCCGTTTGTTTGTCGCAGGAAAGTGAAAGTGAAGAGGATATTCTTGATGAAGGCGATGATGATGATTTGGAGGAAGAGACTGAACAGGGAACAGAGACGCAAGTTGTTTCTGAAGCAGAGCCTGAGGTGAAAAAGGCTCCTGAAGTTCCTGCACCACCTAAGGAAGCAGAGAGGCAGCTTTCCAAGAAAGAGAGGAAACAGAAGGAACTTGCTGAGCTTGAGGCTTTGTTAGCAGATTTTGGAGTTGCACCCAAGGATAATATTGGGCAAGAGAACTCTCAAGGTATCACACAATTACAATCAGTATGCATATGTGGACAATTTTCGTATCATTTGCTAATACTGGTAAACGTTTTCTTATGCAAATCCCTGACAGATAAGCAAGAAAAGAAGGAAGTGAATGGGGTTGGAGAGAAGAAGGAGAGCACAACGGGAGAATCAAAGGCCTCGAAGAAGAAGAAAAAGAAGGAGAGACAGAAGGAGCTTAAAGAAGCTCAGGATGAAGTGAAGAGCAACAACGCAGATGCTGCAGGTGAGTCCGCTGAGCAGGAGGAGGACGCTTCTTCTTCCATGGATGTCAAAGAACGGCTAAAGAAGATTGCATCGATGAGGAAGAAGAAATCAAGCAAAGAGACGGATGCTGCTGCAAAAGTAGCTGCACAAGAAGCAGCTGCGAGGAAGGCGAAGTTGGCCGCGGCAAAGAAGAAAGAGAAGAATCACTACAATCAGCAGCCAGTGAGATGAGATGAGTTGAAATCAATCCCACCCCACCCCCGTTTTGATATGAACATGTGTCTCGCCGTTTTTGTTCATATGAGACTCTTTGCCTTGATAAAATCTTTTTCAAGGGAAATGTGGTTGGGTCGTACTTTTAGGGGAGAAGTATGACTTTGATCTTTTTCTTTTTATTTGTGTTACAGTGAGGTCATATGACTAGAAAAGCTTTCTCTTTTGAATTTCTTTTGGATTATCTTTCTTATCTTCTAATGGTGGGATAATGCCTCATAGGACCTATGTTTCACATCATCATGCTGGTGAAATAACCAGAGATTAAAAACTGAACAAAAATTGTAGCCTAGCTCAAATTATCCCCAATTTTGTCAAATCGAAATCAGTTACTTCATCGAAATTGTTTATTTTCTACTGTTTCTTCATCAATCAATCTCAAATGTTATAATTCTTCTCCTATATAATGACATATTTTTTGTCATTTTCCGTAAATATCCCCCATTCTTCTGTATAGAACCTAAATATTTCTATTTTTTTTTTTTTTTTTTTTTTTTTTTTTTTTTTTTTTTTTTTAANCGATTTAAAAGTTGAGAATTGTGGTATCTATTTACTGTCTAGGCAATTCGCCGCGAGGTTTGAGACGGAGAAGTAGAAATGTGGAGAAGAGTGATCGGTAATGTCGCCGTCCGGCGTCAGATACAGCGAACGCTATCCAGTAAAGCCGGTGGAAGTGGAAAGTCCGGCGATGTTTCGGCTGCCGTCGATTCGATGCTTCTACGTTCCCTCAAGGAACATTATCTCGAAGTCTCCAAGATGACCCCTCCTCCGGTTCGTCCCTTCTCTCTCTCTCTCTCTCTCTCTCTGAAGCTGTAACTGAAATTCCAGTATTGTTACTTAAACCCTACTTGCTGCTTCGTTCACTTAGGGTTTTGTGTGGGGTTGGGATTACAATCCATAGATATATGCATTCGCTTGTGTTTTACTGGACTTTCCCGAGTGTGATTAGAAATGAGGTTTTGATTTGCAGAAAGTGAGTCCTCCATCGCCATTTGAGATTGTGAAAGGATCGCTAGAGGGAACTGGGGCTGTTCTGAAGAAATCTGTTGGAAATGAAGAGATCAGCCTTTTCGTTATGCGGTTGGCTCACGGAGGTGATGAGGAAGACGATGACGGGATCAACCAGCTGTTCCTCCACGTGGCTGTGTCGAAGCAAAATCAGGCTGATTCTTTGCATTTCCTTTGTGGCCTTTACCCGGATGCATTGGGTATTCACTCCGTCTCCATGAGGCCTAAACTCGAAGATCTGGAGATGTCCGATGATTCCTCGCGATACACAGGCCCTTCTTTTGAGTAACATCTTCTCTTCTAACCTTGTTCATTAGAATTGCAGTCTTTTAGCCTCCTTCCAAATCAAGGATTAGTCTGTGGCCTCTTCTCTTCTTTATATTTCTTCTCTCAACGCATTTCTCAGTTTCAGACAAGAATTAGTCACAATTGATTAAAATAATATCGGCAATTAAGTGTTGGTGTTTGCTTTGACAGAGAGCTCGATGAGGAGATGAGAGATGTGTTCCATGGCTTCCTAGAGGACCGGGGTGTGAACGAGTCTCTCTTCCCGTTTCTTCAGGCATGGCTTTACGTCAAGGATCACCGTAACCTGCTGAGATGGTTCAAGTCAGTCGGCACATATGTTCATGAGAACCCGTCTGCAGAAAACGCCTAGGGGGCTCTCAATCACAAGGACTTATCTATTGTTTTCGCTGGGCTCTGAATGTTTCAGTAACTTAAAATCACTCTTTGCTTCTTTCAAACCGTTTCTAAAACATATGCTGTGATGCCATTATATTATGAAAAAGTTACTCTTTTATTGAATCATATATAAAGAGCTACATACTAAAATCGTTGAATCATATATAAAGTTTTACTAAGAATATTTCGATTCTGAACCGGGAGGCCATCGATGAGCTGCAAAAGGTATCGAAAGAACCATGGCTTCTTGTATAAAGGTTCTTATCGTGACAAATTCAGTGAAAAAGAAAACAAGTATTTTCGGAACACACTCAAACTCAATCACCGAATCTCGAACTCTCCTACATACTCAACAGGGTTCCAATAAACAGCAGTCAAAAGACATTTACAGAGCAGCGACCTTTCTCGCCGGTTTCATTCTTCACCTTCTTAGCAATGAGAAGCGCAAAGCAAACCTCATTTTCCTCTAGGAACCACCGCAAAACGGCTTTTTCGGTAACATAGAGCAAATCTCACACATTTAGGCCAAACCGCTCTCAACTCCATGTTCATTCCGCTGTTGCTGTGGTTGCTGTTGTTGATGGTTATCATTTTCACCAGAGGAGAGCGAGGTTAAGATCCCCTGGCTTGTCAAATCAGAGTTTTTCTCCCCAACTTCGCTCTTGCAAAGAGGGCAAGAGGCATTGATCTTCAGCCATTTGTCAACGCACTCTTTGTGGAAGAAATGTGAGCATGGAAGCTCTCTTAACTCCTCGTTGTTCGCATATTTGGCTAAGCAAATGCAACATACCTGCAAACATCGTTAATATTCAGAGACTTTATTCTATGTGTGTGTGTGTGTGTATACGTATGTACAGTCAAAATCATAAACAAACTCACAGCGTCTTCCCCTGAAATCGCACGTTCGTTATCTGTTCCAGCCGCCACAACTCCACCTTCGCTGGTGCTTGAACCATTGTCATCGCCACTACTTCTGCTTTTCTTTAACTTAAACTTATGAGTTGGCAATGCATTTATCGACTCAGACGTGGCACCTCGAGGTTGAGTTAAATCTTCTCTGTAACCGAGAATTGAGATTATACACGGCAAGCAGCAGCATATTGTTGTGCAAAGGATGAAGGGCATCGCGTAGCCAATACAGCTAAAGGTGAGAAACACTAAACATAACCTATAACATATAAAGAAAACAAACAAGGTTCAGTCTTTGAAAAATTGCAACCAGAGATTTGAGTGTAATTTTGGAATAACCAAAAAGAATAATATACCTGTACAAGTTAGGAGCCTCGGCTGCAGATGAATGCCCTCCAAATATCCATACATTACCTACCACAAACCACACCGCAAAGAAGCAATCCAGAGCCATCTTGAAGTATTCCACGATAACTTTAAGTCTGAAAAGCCAAAATCAAAGACTCAAGTCAGCTTCCTTACTCATATTTCTTCCCTTTTTCTCGATCAAAAATGAAAGATTTGAGAAACGTAATTCATATAAGAACATGTGCGCATCAAGATATTTACCTGGCAGCAGTTATGAAACCAGGATATCTACTACCACGAGAAGCTGTAGTATTGGTCGGTCGACCATCACCTTCAGATGTCCTGGATATCGAGAAGGCGAACGGTCCTGCTGCCACGTTAAGATTAGGACGATGCTGGCCAGAGTCCTGTTCAGAGGCCTGGTTCGAGTGATAATATCTCCAGTACAAAAGCGGGAGTGTTGCAACGCATCCACACGCATAACCCACGATCCAAGCGAACAACGGTGCACGAGGATGCTCATGTTTTGACAAGGACAAAACGACAATGGCCGCAACGATCTGACCAACGGTGAGGAACAGTTCGATGGAGATCCATAAACCGGAATTCAAAGGACTTCTTCTGCGACGGATGCTTCTAGGGTTTGACCGCATCGACGAAGAGGAAGACGCTGTAGCTGTAGCTGGCTGAGAAACAGGCATCGGAGGAGAAGTTGATGGTCTCTCCTCCTCAAACTGTAAAGGTTCCAAAACGTTTGAGACTCTATCGTGAGAAGAGGACGCAGTAGCGGCGTTTCTTGGAATGTCAATGATGTGCTCATTTCGGCCTACAAGATTATCTGATGATCGTTCCATGGATCTAGAAAAAGTATGAGCTTTATTTGAAATACGACGTTGTTGTTTCAGAAGAGCAACACCCATCTAGGTTTCGTCTGCTTTGAGCATACCGCACCATGGAAACTTAACGTGGAGGTCCTGCAAATTTCACAAAGAAAAACACACATCGGTTTCTATTGATAAAATTGAGAGAGAGGTAAAGCTTAAACCCTAAACGACCTAAAACAAAACACAAAGGATCGTCAATTCAGAATTTCCCTGATCAAAACCGATCATCGATCCACGCAACTACAAACGCATAGCTCAATCATAAATCAAAAGAAAGCAACTCCCTCAAAATTTATCCTAATTTGTCCCATAAAAATTAGGGAAATGGAAAGCAAGATCATAAATAGCAAAATCTACACATGGGCAGGGTTTTGCTATTCACAAATTCGGTAAAGCTCGTTATCGACAGAGTTGACAAAACCTAATTCGCACCTGGAATTAGTCTTCGCAAGAAAAATAAGCAAATTAGGGAACAAACCTCTTTCAATGGGTGAATTTTTGCTTTTCCTCCTGGTCGCAAGGTGTAACTGGAGAGCCCCCAGAAGAGAAAACCCAGAAACCAAGACAAGGAATCCAATTAAGAAGAGTCAACTTTTTATCAGCTCTCGAAAATCTATTGTTGGTGGTGATCCTAGTTCTTCAATTCCTTTCCTTTTGCGATTATTTTAGATTTTTTTTTTTTTTTTTTTTTTTTTTTTTTTTTTTTCTCGCCCCCNGCCCCTCACCGCTCAACCAAGGAGATAAAAAAAAAGTTATGTTTTTCTGGATATAAAATTCGGAGCCGAACAGAAATCACACATAAAAAAAAAAAAAAGGGAAAAGAATATATATATATATTTACAGAATGATGATGTGATTCAGATAGTGATTGCTTCTTTGGCCCCTTCCTTATTATTTTTCCTCTCTCGACAAGGAAAAGGTAGAAAATGAAATGAGGAAACAAAGTAAAAATAAAAATGAGAGAAATGATTGCGTTTTGACTTCAACCCGTGTTTAAGTTTGTTTTCTCTCGATCATCAGTGGTGTGGTATTCAAGTTCGTGATCTTATCGAAAACTCATTTTTTTCGGTGGACTCTCGATGCACCAGCTAAGTTTTTCTTTGTTCCTATTGTTTGCGTTAGCTTTGACGAATTCGGTGAGAGAGAAAGGGTCACTTTGTTTGTGAAAACATTTTTTCTTGGGAATTCTGAGATATTGTGTGACATGTATTCTCCCCAATTTGGCATGATGCCAATCTTTTTTTTCCATAAAAACGATTAATATGCTTGATTTTAAACATTTTAAAACTAGTCAAAATCTAAAAACCGACGGATATCTGTAATCTAATAATTGTATTTGTGATTGTCACCATTGATATACGTTTGACTAGTTTGTCTACTAGTAACAATTTGCCTCAAACCTTTGAACATTTCTCATGCCAGCTCTTTAGCTTTTCCAGTAAACTTCACTATCATGGCATCACCGAATTCAAGAAGTCAAGAAAACAAGTTTTGAAGAAACAAATCCACATTAATACGAGACGACATACAGATGTCTGTTATACACACATAAATACGGAACGAATTGAACCTTACATGGATGGGATTCACTTCTTCCACTGCGGAATCCGCTGAACGACAACCTAAAACCAATGCGATAGATCTTTATGAGGAACACGATAAAGGATTTGAAGAAAACTCTTTTCGATCCCAACAGTATCAGTATGGTAAAGATGATCCACAACATTCAGGTTTGCCACTTGCAAAAACATTTCACAAATTGAAAATGTTCTTTCCTATGTTATTGCAAACGTAGATATTGGAGGACCTACCTTTCCTGAGTTTTCTTTGTTCCCTACTATTGTTTGACATGCGAGTCTCCAAGATTCCGGCTTCTGCACACAATACCAAGAATGCTTTAAGATTCAAACAGCCCAACTTCTCTTATTTTATCTAAAGATGAGTTCAGGATATTAACTTAGTACCAGACAAACCATATAATCACATTAAAACCGGAGACAATGCACAATATTTGTTAGTGCACACACCAAATCCAAACATGTGAATTATAGAGAGAGGTAGGAGTGATCAAAACAACTAACCTTTTTCAGATACTTGTTTTCTGTATCTGTTCTCTCGTTCAGAAGATCTCTGCCGTCTAGTATCTGCACACGAGAAGACTGAATTGTCAAATATGAATGAAGAGCTACTATGATTCATTTCTCTGCATCATCAATCTTCAAGTCTGCAGCAGGGATAAATTCACAGATGACTTATAAAATCTCGGCATCAGATTTATAAGTCATAATCATCATAATCAAGAGATAAGATAGATACGAAGGATATGAAGCCCACTTGCCTCCACGATGCAAGTTCCACAGCTTCCTCCACCTCCACAGTTCATCACTTTTCCCTAATCATCACAAATTGAGCAAATTCTTCCAAAACTTATCTCAGGGTCAACACAGCCATTTAACAAATTCGCTCCTAATACACAGAGCACGAAAACGTATAGCTAGATTGCAAAATGCTCTACAAGTTAGCTCGGCCATTTCAAAACATCGAGGAAATTTCGATTTGAAATTTGTAATTATTTAAGGAAAATTAAACTCACGTAAGTAGCGTACAGTTCGATTTTGTTCTCCTTCATAATGTTTCTCAGAAGCTTATCGCCGCTCACAGCCTTGGCTTTATCCGCCGGATACGACCCGTCGCTCCCAGGCTTGGGCTGCAAAAAACGAAAAAAAAATAATCCTTTCTGAGTTTTGAGACGAATTGAACCAAAATCGAAAGCGATAGTTACACCGAAGAACTCGAGCTCTATCTCAGGAGGCGTCGCGGCAGTGGCAGAAAGAGATGCTTGAGAAGAAGAGCTACAGGAGAAAACGCGAGCCCTTCCACTTCCGTAAACTTTTCGATGCTGCTGAATGTGTACACCGGGGGAGGAGAAGCCGAGGTTGAAACCGAGCGATGCCATTTCTTCCCGTTTTAGCTTCCGATCCCCGGCGATACTACCGAGAGATAAATAAACTGGAAACCGCGAAATATGTGGTCAGGCTTCTTTCTGTTAATTAACCCATTCACAGCCCATTATACTTTTTCTTTTACCTTTGCAAACTCTATAAACTAATAAATACCGTAATATAATAATTTTTTCCAATCTCAAGTTAGATCAATGTAACATATAGTACAAATCGATAATTTTTTCCAATTTTTTTTTTTTATGTCCCAATAATATCATAAATTAATAATTTCTATAAACAAACTTTATGTAAATATATAACCTATGATAATATACTAAAATATAAATAATATTGTTTGTTTTTATTTATTTTAAAAATATTTTTAGAACTTATTTCTAATTTCACAGTAAAACTTAAAAAAATACTATAATTTCTTACGAATATATAATTTTAAATTATTTTTAAAAAAACTTATTTCAATCAAAACCCATAAAATAAACATTTATAAATAAAATAATCATTATAAAGTTTCTACTAGTATATGTTTAAAATTCGAATTGTGGAATATTTCGTCGAGCTTTATAAACTTGTTATTAAAAACTTAGTTGTTAAATTATTCTGTTTTGACATGACCAAAATTACAAGACTTTATTCTTTTCATGGCTTGTAGGAAGAGACAAGAAAGACATCTCCAGCTCTTCCCTAGCTGCTGTCTCAACAAAGAAAGGTCAAATTACATTGTCTTTAACTTCTATTATCATATTTTGTTTGGATGATATGAGAGAATTCTGACATTCTTTCACTTTACAGGTGTTTGTGATGTGATTCAGAAATCTAAATCCATGTTTAATTCTTACAGATGAAGAGCTATATTGTTTGTTTGTTGCAGTTGCAAACGGCGAACTTCCAATTTTTCCCATCAAACCTAAAATCGGCAAACAAGGTAGATCAGATGACCTTTACTTCGTCCTTTACCACCAATATTCAGATGGTCGCCACATCAAATTTAGAAAAACAAAAGACGAAAGTCGTGTCAAATACTCCAAAGAGACAGAAGAATTCAACTACACGGAAATACGGAATTCCAACTTTGGAGTGTTGAACTGTTGAAGAGATGTTGGTGAATTTTAATCTTAAAATCTTAAAATTTAGCTTCGTGATTATACGTTGTTGAACTGTTATAGAGTTGTTGGTGGATTTTTACCATATTAATTTGTGGAATATTTCGAATTGTGGAATATCTCGTCCAGCTTATAAACCTTATCATTACATGATTTAACAATCAATTTAAAAACTCAGTTCAAATTTGTCAGTATAAATTCGAATAACATAAAACACATAATGGAAGACATGCAAATGATGCAGTGGATGGTACATGTTTGTTTCTTACTCTCATCTCCTTTTATAAACTTGTAGAATCTTTATTTATAAAATTGCTTATTGTATTGTATTGCAGATAACAAGATCAAGAGTTCAAGACTTTGGCTCTTCATTCTCTTCTCCTTTTCCACTTTTATCTTTTACTATACTCTTTCTTCTTCTACTTTTTATGTTTACTGTCTAAAAATTTAGTTTGGGTGGTGATCGTTGAACTATTTCTCCTCTTCTTAAAAAAGGTAAACCATTAAACCACAAATTTGAAATATAGAATTAGATTAGAAAAGAAAAGTGGATTATTCTGTTCACTACCAAGTGTGTGACCCGCGAAATATGTGGACTTGGTCATCTCATGCTTCTTTATATTACTACTAGCCCATTAAAAGCCCATTAAACTTTTCTTTTCATTTTATTTTATTTTATTTTATTTTTATTTTTTTTTTGTCGACAGCGTATATTCCTAGACCGGTCCAGAAATCCAAAC
>OVBJ01000125.1:0-29485 GCA_900406535.1 Noccaea bulbosa
AAATCCTGCTTAAACCGAAACCCCAATTTCAGCACATCCGGCGACACGAACGTATCATTCAGAAGCTCCCACACAGAAGCGAGATGAATCGAAGTCAAGTCAATAAGGAAAACATCGGAGACATCATCATCCGCGGCGTGACCGAGTCGGCAAGCGACTTGGAGGAGAGTGACAGTCGGAAACGACGACGGATTGGAGCGTCGTGGCTTCCATTCGGCGTCCAAGGCAATGACCGTAGAACGAGTGAGAGACCATTTCAGGCGAGTGAACTCGGCCGAGTCGGTGGATGAAACCAGATTGATCTTCAGATTGCTTTCCTCCATCTTGCCCAAAGATTTCAACTGAAATTCCAAAATCGGTTTTAGCCTTTTTAGGTTATGTCGGTTTTGGTTCATCCCAATTTCTGAACAATCCTCAACACCGGTTTGAGAAAACCAAACTAAACCGGAATGTAAATCTGAAAACGTAACAGGAGACAGGAGTGGCGCCAAAATTCTCAGAATCAGAGCGCGAATGCTTTATAGTTGCCTCGGCTACATCCCACATATATACTCTCTCTCTGCTAAGCGAAAAGCTCGAGACAATGGTGGTTTTGCGGCGAAGAAGAACCCAGGCGTCAAGCCCTAGATCCGAGCTTCCGGAATCCATGGCGGATGATTCCGATTCGGATTTGGAGACGGTATGCGAAGAATGCAGCTCCGGGAAACAACCGGCGAAGCTGCTGCTTTGCGACAAATGCGATAAAGGGTTTCATCTTTTCTGTCTCAGACCAATCCTCGTTTCAGTTCCCAAAGGCTCTTGGTTCTGCCCTTCGTGTTCGAAACACCAGATCCCCAAATGTAAGCTTTATCCCAAAAAAAAAAAAAAAAAAAAAATCCCTCATTTCTCTAATTGAAAATCTTCCTTCTTTTAGTTTCGCTATGCCCATTGTTTAGCTCTAGGTTTTATTAATCTGGGTTTCGTGATCACTTCCTTTGATTTGCTGTTTGGTTATTGAATTGCTGTTGCGAATTTGACTCAGATTTCAGTATATGTTTTGTGAATGAATATTACTTAAGACTACTAGAGATTGGCTAATTGGGTTCAAATTATTCTGTTGTTGGGTAGATGAAATTGATTTGAGTCAAAACGGTGAAATTGAAGAAGAAAAAGTTATGTGATACCCATTTGATTGAATAATGTGTTTGCTAAGCATATATCTGAGATGTATAAATTTTCAATCTCTAATTAGCTAACCAAAGGTTGTAAAAATTGCAGCTTTCCCTCTTGTTCAGACTAAAATCATAGACTTCTTCCGGATTAAGCGGTCTCTAGACTCACCTCAGATCTCATGCTCTTCAGGTATACTATACACCTGTGTTGTGTAATCTTACAGATTTGGAAGTCAAAATTCACAATAATTTCCTGTGTTGTGTTGGGAAATCTTATTCAAAGAGTAATTTTTTTTACAGATAACACTGGGAAGAAAAGGAAAAGGACCAGCTTGGTGATGTCAAAGAAGAAGAGAAAACTTCTTCCTTACAACCCAACCGATGATCCTCAAAGGAGACTTGAGCAAATGGCATCTCTCGCCACTGCTTTGAAAGCCTCCAACACCGAGTTCAGCAACAAGCTCACTTATGTATCTGGCAAGGCTCCAAGATCTGCAAACCAAGCTTTACTTGAGAAAGGAGGCATGCAGGTAACTAGAATTTAAAGTTTATATGAATCGCTCTCTATCTTCAGTTACATTATGTGCAAAGAAAAAACACCATTTGATAGGTTCGAGGATTAGTAGCATTCACTGATCATTGGTCTTATTAGCATCAAACAAAAAAATACTGACTTTGGATTCAATTTCATACAGGTTCTACCTAAAGAAGGCGTAGAGACCTTAGCCTTGTGCAAGAACATGATGATTCGTGGTGAATGCCCGCCTCTTATGGTCGTTTTCGATCCTTTTGAAGGGTACTTAGCCTTAACTTCTTCTTTTACCTTTAAAACTCAAAAAGAGAGTAGGACAAGAGAAACAAAAAATGCAGTTCACCGTCTTGAGTGATATATTGAAGAAGAAGTTTTAAACCTGAAACAGATTCACAGTAGAAGCGGACAGGTGCATAAAAGACTTGACCATAATCACAGAGTACGTTGGAGATGTTGATTATCTGAGCAACAGAGAAGATAACTATGATGGAGACAGCATGATGACTCTCCTCCATGCCTCGGATCCTTTGCAATGCCTTGTTATTTGCCCTGACAAACGCAGTAACATTGCTCGCTTCATCAGCGGCATCAACAATCACACCCCGTGAGTTTCTCTTCCCTTCTAATTAGGTCCCTTATATGCTATTTGCTTGACCCATTTGTGTTTGTTGATATTTTGTGAAATGCAGAGAAGGGAGAAAGAAGCAGAACCTGAAGTGTGTGAGGTTCAACATCAACGGAGAAGCTAGGGTTCTTCTCGTAGCTAATAGAAACATATCCAGAGGGGAGAGATTGTATTATGATTACAACGGATATGAACATGAATATCCTACTGAACATTTTGTATAACCCTAAAGATTATATGAGAAAAAAAAGAAAACGGTTCAAACACCTAAAATAAGACATTACTTTTTTTCTAAGACTTTGAGAGTTAGCAAGATCAATGTAGCACCCAAACGGCTCTAAATGCGACTCATATTGTAGGCTTACACAATCAATGTTCTTTGCTTATAGATTCAATGATGTGACTATAGTCATGCTCCACTCGGCCAACGGCTATATGTGACAGTTTTTCTATAATTATTTTTCATTTTAGACACGGGCTTGTCCATTTGAGCTTGGCTCAGTTACTATTACTTACGTAGGTTACGCTACTTTCAGCGTAACATGTATAATTCAGTTTAGTTGAGTGTATGCTACAAAACATGCATAAAACAATCGGTCCATAGCATAATTTTGAGAAATCATGATTAGGACATCTAATTTAAGGGACATTTTCTAAGTTAATTACTTAATTTTTTATCAAGCATTTCTTCAGTGTTTCTATATGAACAAATACTTATATGCCTTTCAATAATATAGTGATATTTATGAGGTTTTTAAAGAATATTTGTGAGCATTTTTCAAGAAAAACAAATATAGTTGAAACTCTGACTAAAAATAATTAAATGAAATTTTTTACAAACAAAAATGTAATCAGAACCATGTTTCAATCATGAAATACCTTTTTACTATTTGTTTTTCTTACAAATGATTTGTAGAGTGGATTTGTTATATTAAGTTTTAATGTAATTTATTTTCTTATATTACTACTAAGAAAAAACATCTCATGTCATAGGTCACGATCCCCAAACATTTGTGGTTTTGGAGGAATACCACCAACTGTGTTTGTGAGTTTGACAATGAGAATTATTGTTGAATCTGTGGGAGTCTGTGGAAATTATCTTGAAGATCATGATGAAAAAATAACCAGTCGTGAAATACAAACAATTGTTGTGGTTGATGTTAGGTTTGGGAATATGGATAGCAACACAGGTAACCTCCTCGTTTAATAGTAAACGGTGTACCTACACTTGTTCCGATTGACCATGAAATGTGTCTTGCCAATGAGACACCCAGGTACAATATTTGTGCGACGTGTTGATTGACTATGAATGGCATTGTGGATCAATTTTTCAGTCTGTGGATGGGAGCTTGAGCCAGATTTGAGCAAATGAATGTTTGACCAGTTTTTTGAAGTCTGATGTTGCTCGAGGATTCATGACCTATCACATGGGGAGAGTTGCAGCTTGTAAGTGCAATAACATGGAATTTAACTGGCAAAGTATTGTGGAACCGTTTATAGGGATGAAAAATTTATGGAAAATGTAGGTTTCACGATGTGCTTTGTTCGGAAACCATCATCAAACACGGCTTAAGAAAAACATAATATTTCATTTTTGGATTTTTGAACTTTTGAGTTAAACTATGTTTCATAAGGCTTTATATATTTAATCATGATTGGTTTTTCTTAGTATAAATTATTCTTCTTTCTATGACTAAATCTGCAAGCTAATATCAATCTACTATTTCGTTATTTTCTTCGATGATCAGAAGCTTATTTAATTATTTAATTATCTAAATTGTCTTTGAAACTTTTGTGACTGATCTTATTTAATTATTCTCTCTATTTCGTTTCACTCTCTTGTCCCTTTCTTACGCGGGAAACATGAAATGCATTAGCATCTGTCATTTGCTATTTAATTTAGTTTTATGCTCTTTTGCCAAGGTACCAAGCAAATGTGTCAAGCGTCTGTAAAACTCAACTGTTCATTTCATATGGTATTTACACTTTAGCAACAACAGAAATCAAAAATTGGGATCATAATCATTTCTTCCATATAGAAAATAAAGAGCTGTGATTGCTAGTTGCTACATATATATGACACTACTATTAAAGCGTATTTGATTTTTCTCACTAATTGTGAAGATGAATGTACAAGTAGTATATAAATACTCTAGAATCAAGCCAAGGGAAACTTAATCAGTTAATCTAAACTAAACCAAGTAAACCAGAGATAACCGATCTATATACTTTAATAAATACCCCTCTCTCTTTTTTGATGTCTTATACCGATTTACAATAGTGGACAGATTAAACGGTCAACTTTACAAGTTATGTAAACTTAGTGAATCTCTATAATATAAATTGAGAAATACAATTGAACAAAAAGACAAAAAAATTCATGTATTTACGGAGAATGCCACTGGATTTATGTAGAAATTCTGTTTGGATGCAGGGATAGCAAAGGTTAAAAGAGACTGAAAAAACAAAAAAAAATCAACTCGTCTGAGTTGACTCGGTGACTCGCGAATAGCCCACCCAAATAGCTTAAAATCGCGAATAGCCCACCCATATTGAGATGGTAAAACACGCGGACCCTGCAATTAACTTAAAATAAACCAAAATCCATGATATAATCGGTTCACTAAAACCATCTATTGATACAATTAAAACCGGTTTTTTTTTTGTGTCATATATTCCGCGTAGACGGATTAATAATTTCGACTTGATCGGACTTTCTCTTTCGGCTATGGCCGAATCTTTTCGTTCTTGCTCTTCCTTCTCTTTACTCTCAATTTCGTTAGATGTAGGTTAGTTTTTTCCTTTGATTGGTTATGCCCGTTTTCTTTCCGGCAGAGTGTCAATCTTACTCTTCCTTGCATGGAGCCAATAAACTGGGCTATGAGTTAAGTTTCTCTTAAGGAGACAAGATGGGTTGTTGATATATTTTCGATCTTTTGGAGTTGATCTAGCAGAGCAGTAGCTTTGGGGTCTTTCTTCCAAATTATTGAGTTAAGTTTCTCTTAAGGAGACAAGATGGGTTGTTGATATATTTTCGATCTTTTGGAGTTGATCTAGCAGAGCAGTAGCAGTAGAAAAAGATTAATCAATCAGCTACGTCTATTTGAAGGAAGATGCTAGGGGTACACGAAGTCATTAATTGAAGCTTCATGGTGATGAAGAACCAGGGTGTCCCGGCGGCTGCAGGTTTCTGGTGTGAAGCCAAGTCGGCGGAAATGAGATCGGAGGCGTGAAGTTGCACAAATCTTATTTCTCTAATATGTGGGCGTTTCACGTTTCGGAACCGGAAACGCGACGGAAACGAGTCGGAAACGCATGGAAACGCATTTCCAGAAATTGTCTATTTGGAATCGTATGGGAAACGTCTGTTTCCAAAACCGAAACGTGAAATACGACCTTTTGTGGAAACGTGGGAGATATTTGTGCCGATTAAGCGGCGGTGAGGCGCTCCTCCGTGACCAACCGAGGCGATTTTGGCATATGCGGCCAAAAAATCTAAAACATCAAATTACTCAAATTTTTGTGGGTTGTAATTAGGTTTTCTAATGTCGCAGAGAAAGGAAGAAGACAGAAGAAGACGGGGGTAGTTTTGTAATTTTACATTTCATTAAATAAAAACTGAGAAAATAATAAAACTCGTTACCTGGGCTCGATCCCGTGACATTGGGTCTAATAATGACATGGAGGACCACTGGACTAACGCATTTTCCACTGATTTCTTGCAATTATTTGGTATATATCTAAATATATATACTATTTTTTTCCAATTAAAGGCAAGTATTTAGTTTAGAACTTAAGAGTTAAGAATTAAGATTGACGGGATATAGTGATTCGGTGAATATTATATAGTTACAGTTTTAAATATTGAATTGGACTTATGGTGTTTTTAATATTTTATTATATATTTTTTGAATTTTCATATATATATATATATATATATATATATATATGTACACGTTTCCAAAACGTTTCCATTCTTATATTTTTCAAAAAAGACGTTTCCCGTTTCCGAAACGTTTCGCTTACACGTTTCCGTTTCCGTTTCCATGCAACGTAGCTCTTATCTCAGAAAGAAAGAGACGAGATAATCTCCGTTCCGATGATTCAATTTCAATCTACGCTCAAACGATCCTTGGATTGTCCGGATCCGGATCCGGATTCTCAGCGTGCTAAGGCTCCGCGTTCGACTTTGAATCTGCGGCCAAAATCCGGATCTCCGTTGCTGATGCTGTCTATAGAAGAGGGTGGTTGCCGTCTGTACAGCCCAGGCGAAGATATGATTTACGAGACGAAGAGTAACTTTTCAGGGTATTGATTCCTGGCAAACTCGGGTAAGTGGTTCCTGGCGGTAGACTCTCGATCGAAGTTCGTTATTGTAGATGTGTTTAGCGAGGAGAGGATCGATATTCCTCCTCTGGAGTCAATCAAGGATGGCCGTTTTAAGGTTGAGGTAGCAGGAGATAAGAAATTCAAGGTTATATATATTGAGCATATTGGTTTCTCTTCTGGGGTTATTAAAACTGTGGAAGATCTGAGAGGTCTTTTGTGGGTAGACGAGGAGAATGGAGACTACGTGGTTGTGTGGCAATTTGAATGCAATGGGTTTTTAGGGTATTGCAAGAAAGGAGGTGATCATTACCGTGAGATTAACACACGGAAAGGTCCTCGCTTGGCGTTACAAGGCCTACGTGATATGGTACTCAAAGGTTACAGCCTTTACATCCTCACGAAACGTGACTACATTCGACACCTGGATTTGTCTGGAGAAGATGGTTTCAAGGATGTGTCCGAGAACCACAGGTTGCCAGGGTGGGCGCCATGTCTGAGTACTAAGGAGGAATATGAAAGACTCAGAGCGATTAAGCTCACCTCAAGTAGCGATAGTATTGTTGTGACAACATCAGGAGAGGTTTTGTATGTCCATAGCAGAGCTTACGAGACGTCGACCTTGGAAAGGCCTAGGATGTTCCGCGTGTTCAAGACGGATCCTAAAGATCTACACCCGAGTACCTACGACACAAGGCTTGTTGAGATAGATTCTCTTGGTGATGAAGCTCTGTTTCTTGATTTGGGTATCACCGTGAAAGTGGCTGCTGATCATACCCTTGGTATCGAGCCAAACTCCATCTACTTCACGCGTGGTGACCGTATCCGTCGCGGAAAAGTTTCATGCCTCGACATGTGTGTGTACAATCTTGCAACAAAGACCATCAAACGCTTCCCGGGTCTCTCCAACTTGAAAGTCAAGGATGCTCAGTGGTTTCTCATCCCCTCCTGATTTGTTCTTTCCTTTTCGCTTCCTCGTGATGGTTTCTCCCTCTGTGACTCGTTGATTTGTTCCTTTCTATTGCATTATGGTTGTAAAGACATCCAGAATCCGCTCTGTTTTCCTCTTTTTTCTTTTGGTGTATAATCTTTGACATTGCTAATGTTTATATACATCTTAGACTTATGTTCCAAATTATTTAGCATTAGTAGAGTTTCTGAAAATTTATGCCTTTGTGAACGTAAACAAGAATGAACCGGATTTTGGAGTATATAAGTTGAGTTGTTGATCCGCAGTCTACCCGAATCTGCCCGGTGGGCGGTGACCAATGACCATAAGAGCTCTCATAACATGGGTGATTTCATTCCAGTTTGATGCGATCCATGTCGTCGTTTATAACACATTCAAGCTACAAGGCAAAGAAAAAGAAAAAAAACAAAAGCAGAAACAGCTGAACTCTAATCTAATGATCTAAAGAGAGAGAGAGAGAAAATTTATATAAAGCAGTACTGTTGTAGTAAATTAGTAATGGTATACATTTCTCATTTTTCTACAAAGGGTTTTAAACAAAACTGGGGTCGACTTATGTGTGTTGGGTTAATGTTAATGGTGGGTCTGAACCAACCCTTTGATGGGCCTAATACAGATGAAGTCCAGGCCCAGATCCGAGCTCGGGCCCATAATGACGAAACAAAGAAGGAAGGAACAGACAAGAATCCCAGGATTTAGGCGAGGAAAACCCTAAGGCATCAGTGCTATAAATAAACGTTGTAACCGTAGAATAAAAAAAGGGGGAAGAAAATCGAAGAGCCTAACTCTATCTACTTAATCTTTTGAACTGTCCGAGCAAGCTGTTCTTGACTCAGGACGGCTCCCAGTTCGAAATCAGGATAAGCAACCTTCCCGACCTCCATTTTGTACTTCGTCTCCTTCCGACCCTGTCTTTTCCAGTTCGGCTTGTAACCCCGATCTTGGTACGACCTCTAAATACGAAATATCCGACCTCGTCTTCACTAATTTCTATCATTAATAAAAGTCACCGATCTCACCACTTACAGTTAAGTGGGGAACTACGAAGGCAGAACGTAAACACATGTAGAAGCAAAAGAGCCTTTTTACTTTTTATTTTGGTGGACAAAGAGCATAAGGCTGAGCATATGTTAGAAAACACAAAGAATGTTTACCGAAAAAAGGAGATTTCACGAATCCTAAGAAAGAAGAACAAGGGACACACTTGGAAGGTCTGGATCCCTGAATACAATGCATGCGTACTTTGTGTTTGCAGACTTTGGCAATAAGAAATCTCACCCATTAAGTTTTGCAGGTCTTGATCCCACAACGTAGATCATGTCCTGCAGTCTAAAAGAATATTCAGTGACAGCCACTTAGTAAAACGGCCACAAGATCCTGAAGAAACACTAAGACGAGATTACGATTCTAACAAAATGTACCAGGAAATGAGCTGAAACCCAAAAACAGAGCCAGAGCCAGAGCCATCTCTCTCTCTCTCTGCGTCAGTGATGAAGCCATTGTCATCAGTCATCACCTTCAACACTAACCTTTATTTTTTTGACAAGTTCTTTTTCTCCCCTCGGAAGTTAGATCTTATAGGATGAAACTCCGGTTTCCTTCTCAAGCTAAATTATCCTTCTCATTCTGCAAAAAGAGTTTTTTACTCCAGCATGTTAATAGTGGTTTTATTTATCGTGCTTGTTCGTTTCACTAACCCAGCGGCAGAGTAGAGCAATCAAAAAATATAAAGGGAGGACACGTCAGCACGAAAAGGATCTACAAATAAATACTGTAAAGGGACACGTCAGAGTTGAGCGATCAATAAATATCAGAAAAGCGCGAAATTAAGGACGAGTAAATATCACAACCCGTTAATCATACTTCATGTGAAATTGAAACCTTACGTTCTGCCACGTGGAAATTAGCGAGTTTCCAGTTGGGAGCTAAAGTTTTTTTAATTTATTTTTGAATTTGGACCCATTTTATAAAAAAGTATAGGCCTCATGAAAAACATTTGTTTAATAAGCTTTATACCGGTCGTTAATTATATCTTGAATATGGTTCATGATTCGACAACTGTCTCAACCACAAAAATTATATATTTGTTCTCCAATCTTTTAGGCTGTTAATTTTCTCAGTTAGTAAATATGATAAACTAGTATTTTAGTAGTAATAAGAGTATCTCCAACCATATGCTAAATTTAGCATATATGCTATTTTGCCATAGCATTTGCTCCAATGGTAGCATTATGCTATTTTTGCTTCTATATTTGACATGAGATTATACCATATGCCATTTTGCCATTGAACTTTTTAATTTATAAATTAATCATTCAATTTATAGATACTTTAGTTTAACAATTCAATTATTTGTATTGTGATTTATTTTAATATATTAAAATAGTTATAACTCTACTAAAATATCAATAATTTTTATTTAATACAAAATATGATAACATAACCATAATAAACTTTAAAATTATTTTTTAAAATTGTGAAATTAAAAAAAAAAAAAAAACAAATCTAATACAACAAAGATCAGTGATTTGATAGTCTCTTAAATCAGTTTCAAATCCACCAAAATTACCCAAATATATTGTCCAAATGATATAGGTTGCGGTGGATCCTATTGTTCAGCTCTTTTTGTAAAAAGAATTTGTTACATGTCATTATGAATATATATATAATTTTACACAACATAATAATCGAAGATGAGCCTGATCTCAATGCATCAATTGAAGTTTAAAGAGAAGCTACACTTCAAAAAGTCGACAAAGCCGGAGATGATAACATTCAGTTCCAAAATTTTCTTTCTCGTTTTACAAAAATCAAAGACAGAGACGCTGGTTTCACTTCGATATGCATTAATTGATCATTTATGGAGAAAATATTCATATGGAAAGGATTAAATTAAAATGTATTTTGTTTTTTATGTAGTGTGATGTATTTTGTTTTAATATTAGAATAAAAAAAAGTAAAATATTATAATTGTGGATGTTGTTGCAAGAAAGAAAAACAGATGATTTACTTTGTAAAATTTAAAGAAATCAAATAGTTTTAGAAATTTATAATAAGTTGGAAAAAAAATTATAGCATGAACCATTGGAGAGAAACTCAATGTTATTGCTATATTTTTGTCATTTGCAATAAGATATGCCATGAAACATTGGAAATGCTCTAAGGAAAATAAAATATTTGATCACTTATATATAAAAATACTAGTTGCGATAATTTTGTTATAGAATCTTATCTTAAAGTTAAAAACAAATTAAAATTGAAGGCTAGATGTAATATAAAGAGGGTATCGGTTCTGCTGACTGGTTAGCATAGTTAGGATAAAAACAAAAAAACAAATTCAAAAATTTCTACTCATTTCTTCAATCCGTGGTGTAAAACATGTGAAAAGTTTCCCATTAAAAATACGAGGAGGAAAAATTTATATTTTTTTCTCTATTTTTTACTTTTCTTATAGTTTTAGACCCGTATCTTTTGGGTAATTGATGTGACAACAAATACATAGCAAGAAATTGTGATGACGTGTATACTGTGTAGGAGTGCGAAAAACTGCCTGCTCTCTTTCTTTCCCACCCTCTCAAGAAACTGCTACATCCCCACGATCTTCAAACTCTAGAAATCTACTTTTACCGTGAATCTCTCACATATGCAGTCGAAACCACCTAAATTTGTTCGTTTTGAACCACTGTATTTTATTTTCTAGATCTTCAAATTCAACTTCTTTCTTTTCTAAATCTTTTCGATAACCAGATCCGTAAATCAAGTCTCTTCTTCTTAAATCAGGTGTCTCTATATTTCCCATCATTGCATATTCTGAATCAGAAATTTCTGTGTACCCTTAAGTTCAACTTTTCCGTCTTTCTCACTCTCTCATTTTCCAAAAAAGAAAACCCGTATTTTTGATTTCTGATTTTTGTTTTTATGATTTCTGGGTTTTTTTCTTCTATTTACCACTGATTCGTCTGATTACATGTATCAATATATTTTTTGTCTTTCTGAAGTTGATTTGTAGTAGATCTCACTAATTGAAATTGGAATACTCCAATCTTTCTTCTTTCTTCGATTTCGTTAAATTGATTGTTGGAATCATTATATATTCTGAATCTGTAATTTTTTTGTGCAGATCCAATCACATATGGATCAATGGAGGCTCAAGCTATAGTGTGGCCTTAACTTGAGATTATCCCTCCCTCTCAGTTTTTAAAAATAGGTATTCCATATATTTCTTGATTCCTATAAAAAAATTTTTTTTAATTTCTGGGTTTTTTTATTGTTTTTTGGGGGTTTTTCGATTACTCTATTTTAGAACTATTGGGTTTTCTGTATTATACAAGCGATGCGAGAGATAGGTTTTTCGATTACTCTGTTTTGACATTTATTTGGTGCTGCCTCTCATGGATTTTCAGTTTGCTTTTTTTCTACAAGTGCATAACAATCTTCATATTACCTATGAAAATTATCTTACGTCTCTCTACTTTGCTCAATCTTTCTCAGTTTTAATTGCTGCTGCTTCTCATAGATTTTATTATAATCCATATATTCTCTACTTTGTCTAATTTTTTTTTATCTGAAGAAGAATATGATGTTTATTAGGAACTCTTATATTTTTCTTTTGAAGTAGCAATATTTTCTCCTCTTATATTTGATCATCACTCTCCCCACTAATTATATTTGCAACACCCATATGAATAAAGATAGTTTATTTCGATTATTCTGTTTTGAAATTACTCTTATGAATGTAATTGGGTGATTATTTACAAGACCAAGTATCATTTTGTACTTAAACTTGCTTAACAAAGTTTCTGGTATTTTTTTTTTTTAAAGCTTTGTTAATTTAATTGTGATGTTGCAGGCGCTTAAAATGAATCGAAATGGAAGAAGTAACGTTCATCAGCGATCAGCCTCACACTGTTGGGAGACATATTCCAGGATGTTTTGGGTGAATCTATTTGATTTCAGAACAGTTAATAGTGGAAAGAAATTGATGATGAATTGATGCTGATGATGACTTTACAAGGTTGTGTAAAGAATGATCAAATAGACTTGTGAGTTTAAAAACCTATAATGACAATTGCTTTCTCTGGTTGTTTCTGGTTTATGTAATAAGTAGTAAAGTGTTCATTTTCCATTGACTGTAATTGTAGAATGAGATGAATGGTTTGTATTTGTACCATTAAATGACAGTGGCGGTGTTGAAAAATAAAAAGAGAAACATTTTTGTTTACTACAACTATTATAATATAAGCTTCAAAATAAATATTCCCCAGCGAAATTTAAATTAACAAACGAAAATAATAAATACTTTTGTACAGTATCTAACACTATCCGGCTTTTTCAACTATTAAAAACAGTCCAAAATCATAGAATACATTTGATAATTATACATGAACATTTTAGATAAAAAAAAAACCTTATATTTGTGTGTTTCTTTCTTTTTTTATTATGCAATTCTTTGTTTTGTATTGTCATTTTTACACAACATTAAATTGTGTTTGATTTCAGAATTTTATCTTTTATATACTTTTACCGGTATAAACCCATGCATAGCATGGGCCAAAATCTAGTTAGGGATAAAGCACAAATCATCTAGGCATTCATATTTAAATGTGTCACGTGGTGTGGTATGCGCTTTATCATTTCTGAGACTACCCAGCACGTTCAAAGACAAATCATGCCATATATAAGTTTCATTCATATAATGATATCACGATTATAAACCATTATATAACTCGCAATCAACTCATATGATATCACGATTATAAACTATTTTATATTGAACAAAAATAAAAATAAACTTCTATAACTCGCAATCAACTCATATGATATCACGATTATATATGAACCATTCTATAACTCGCAATCAACTCATATGTTCTCTATTTGCTCTTGCACTATACCTTCCTCCATAGTTTCATTTTTTTTTATTCTCATGTTCACCTCCTTTTTTTTATGATCTCTAATTTCGGTGCTCTCACACGAGGGTTTTACTGTTTTAACTCAAGGTGAAGTTCGAGTTTTGAATCAACCCTTTCTCCCTTCTGATGTGGAAGCGGCAGTACGGACTATGGGGAAGTACAAAGCCCCGGGGCTAGATGGCTTTCAACCAGTGTTTTACCAAGAGTGTTGGGATGTTGTGGGTAACTCGGTGCAGAAATTTGTTCTGGAGTTTTTTGAAACAGGACAGCTTCCTGCTGGATTGAATGATGCGTTGGTTGTGTTGATCCCAAAGGTGGAGAAGCCTGAAAAAATAACACAGTTTCGGCCTATTAGTCTTTGTAATGTCTTGTTTAAGACCATTACCAAAGCTATGGTGACACATTTGAAGAATTTAATGCCGAATCTAATAGGTCCAGCACAGTCAAGCTTTATTCCGGGGAGGCTTAGTGTTGACAACATTGTGGTGGTACAAGAGGCAGTGCACTCTATGCGGCGCAAAAAGGGTAAAAAGGGTTAGATGCTCTTGAAACTCAATTTAGAGAAGGCTTATGACAGAATTCGGTGGGATTTTTTGGAAGACACGTTGAAAGCGGCTAGGTTCCCTGTAAAGTGGGTTTACTGGATCATGCAATGTGTAACCGGGCCCTCAATGCACCTTCTGTGGAATGGAGAGAGGACGGAGCCCTTCCTCCCGAGACGAGGTTTAAGGCAAGGTGATCCCTTATCACCATACCTCTTTGTTCTCTGTATAGAACGATTATGCCACTTAATTGATGGATCAATGGCGAAAGGGGAATAGAAACCTATCAAGCTGTCTCGTGGGGGTCCACATCTTTCTCATATTTGTTTTGCAGATGACTTAATTCTGTTTGCGGAGGCCTCGGTGGGACAAATTAGAGTGATACGACGGGTATTGGAGAGGTTCTGTGTTGCGTCGGGACAGAAAGTCAGCTTGGAAAAATCAAAAAAAATTTTCTCCGACAATGTCAGTCGGGATTTGGAACGATCAATCACCGCCGAAAGTGGGATTAAGTCGACGAGGGATCTGGGAAAATACTTGGGTATGGCGCCCGTACTGCAGAGAAGGATTAACAAGGAGACATTCGGGGAGACTCTTGCTAGGGTCTCATCTAGATTATTAGGCTGGAAGAGTCAATGTCTAAGCTTTGCGGGACGTTTGACGCTTACAAAGTCGGTTCTATCATCAATACCGATTCATACTATGAGTACCATTTCGCTTCCGAAATCTATTCTAGATAGCCTGGATAGAGTCTCGCGGTCCTTTTTATGGGGTAGTAGTTCGGAAAAACGGAAGCAGCATCTAGTGAGTTGGAAGAAAGTTTGTCGCCCCAAAGTCGAGGGAGGTTTGGGAATACGATCAGCGCAGAATATGAATAAAGCGCTTCTTGCTAAAGTCGGATGGCCCCTCTTACATGATGAGCGTAGTCTTTGGGCCAGGGTTTTGCGGAGCAAGTACAAGGTGCAGGGAGTTCAGGATAGAAGCTGGATCACTGCTAAAGGCACATGGTCATCAATGTGGAGGAGTGTGGCCGTGGGCTTACGTGAGATTATCATCCCAGGGATCAGCTGGGTGATAGGTGATGGTAGAGAAGTGAGGTTTTGGACAAACAAGTGGTTATTCAATAAACCACTTTGTGATTTTGCTACCGCAGCTTTGCCATATGGTTTTGAGGAGACTCGAGTACGTGACTACTGGAGAAGAGGTATGGGCTGGTTGTTCGATCATATTGAGCAGTTTATCCCTGCTCCCTTGCTTTTACACTTCCGGGCATTGGTAGTTGATGATGTGACGGGGTCTAGAGATTGTCTCTCATGGAGTGCGGGGTCTGATGGAGAATTTTATGTCCGCTCGGCTTATTCATATATTACGCAGGATGATACACCCCGCCAGGATTTGGGAGCGCTCTTTAAACGGGTCTGGCAGGTAGTGGCCCCAGAACGAGTTCGTAGGTTTCTATGGCTTGGAGTGAACCAGGTTATCATGACGAATGTGGAGAGACAGAGGCGGCATTTGTCAACATCGGGGATCTGCCAAGTGTGTCGAAGCGGGGATGAGACTATTATGCATATACTGAGGGACTGTCCGGCGATGGATGGAATATGGCGCCGGTTAGTCCCCATCAGAAAGAGGCAAGAGTTTTTTGCGAAATCCCTTCTCGAATGGGTGTTCTCGAACCTTGGCGACAATCAGATTATGGGGGATACTACATGGCCAACGCTGTTTGCAATCACGGTTTGGTGGGGATGGAAATGGCGTTGTATCAATGTCTTCAATGGTACGGGACGATGTCGTGACAGAGTGCAGTTTGTTAAGGACCAAGCACGAGAGGTAACTGTAGCGCAGAGGAGAGTTAATGGGGCTGCAGGACAGCGTTTGGAGAAAGTAGAGAGACAGATAGCATGGATACATCCGGAGACAGGCTGGGTTAAGGTGAACACAGATGGCGCGTCGCGAGGAAATACAGGCTTAGCGGCTGCAGGAGGTGTTCTTGGGGATGAAAGTGGCTCTTGGATCCGCGGATTTGCCTTTAATATTGGAGCTTGCTCAGCTCCGTTAGCTGAACTGTGGGGGGTGTATTATGGGTTATGCATTGCGTGGGAAGGCAGAGCACAAAGAGTTCAGCTAGAGGTCGATTCTAAGATGGTAGTAGGTTTTCTTCATACAGGGATTAGCGAGGCAAATCCGTTGTCGTTCCTGGTACGGTTGTGCCATGGCTTTATATCAAGGGACTGGATAGTCCGTATTTCTCATGTGTATAGAGAGGCTAACCGCCTTGCGGATGGGTTAGCTAACTATGTTTTTACTCTACCTTTGGGTTTTCACTCTTTCAGTTTCATTCCGGATAGTGTTGATCCGATTTTTGTAGACAATTTGGCTGGGCACTCGATCACACGTCAAGTTCAATTGTAGTTCTTTGATGTTTGAATAAAACGTGGGAATCACTTCCCCTTCTTTGACCAAAAAAAAAAATTCTACGGAGTATTTAAGGGTTACTATGATGGATGATTGATAACTAACTACAAAACCGATTAATCCACATTATATTTTACTGGTTCTTGTAAAATAGTCCTCGCATTACTGAATATATATTCAACTGACTGCTTAATAATTTCATTTTGCTTTGACTTACTCTCTTTTTCTTAGCCTTGTGCAAGAACAGGATGGATCGTGGTGAATGCCCGCCTCTTATGGTCGTTTTCGATTCTTGTGAAGTTGTGAAGGGTACTTATGGTAGCTAATAGAAACATATCCAAAGGGGAGAGATTGTTATGAACATCAATATCCGACTGAACATTTCTTATAACAGTAACAATTAATGCACATAAGAAAAATGGAATGGAAGTTGTTGTCTTGTTGATTAACCTGTTCGGAGCTGCTTGTTCAACAATAAATCCAAAATCCATGAAGCAAGCCTTACTTCAAGTTGGACCAAAACATGAAGCCTTATTTTTGTACTTTATGTTCCATTTGTCAGAAAATAAAACTAAAAGAGAGTAAAATAAAAAATTGTTGGTGAGGGAAAGAAAGAGAAAGGACCACTAGAGTAGGAACAATGAAAGATGAGAAATTCGTAGAATGGTCCAAACGCCTAAGACTAAAGAGTCTGACAGTACCTTCAAAGACTTTGAGAGTTACCATCAAAACCCTTTCCTTTCTGATTTCTGCAGAGATCACTGTGGGACACATACTCCTTCTTGGGCTCACATTTACATTTTATCATTTTTTACCTTCTCCAACAAATTTATTCGTTTTACCCCCTTCTAAATAAAAAGAAATAAGATTAGTTCCTCTTGGGTTCTGAATCTGATTCGGTCAAGTAAGTTCCCGCGTAAATTACCTTTTAATTATCTTTTTATTTTTTACTTATATCTCACTTAAAAGATTTTTTTGCTCAAATAACATTAATTTTTTAACAAAAAGTATTATTGTTAATATGGAGTTCTGTAGATTTTACGTAAAAGAAAGGGTAGAAATTTTAATGTTTTAAGAGTTTGGTGCCAATACAAGGGAAATTCATAATTGCATGTTGGTCATCGAGATAGATATGGTTATTATTTGCCAAAGCCACTCTCACCCCCACCATAGTTTGTCTCCTTAGTATTTGGCATTCGTAACTACTTAAGTAGGACATAACACCAAACCATTACGGATTGTATAGCAATTAGCATTCAAACTAATATTATTCGTTTATTCGGAATAGAAATAGTTTTTTTCTCAACGCAATTAATTAGCTAGTATAATGCTAATTTTATGGAGCCCATATAAAAAGGAGAAAGGAAAAGGGTAAATAATAAAAAGGTTTATTGAATGTTGTCCTCACGTGATTTACGCCAGTCTTTCTTTAATCGACGTAATGTCATGAGTATGTTGTATCATTTCAATGTGGGTTTTCTTATAAATTCATTTTGAGTTTTTAGCCTTTGTTTGGAGGCCAACGGGTTACTTTAATTTTCGTTTCTTTAGAAAAAGTATATTTGTCGTTCAATCTTTTAGGGCTTTAGTTTTCTCAAGTTAGTAGATACGATAAACAATAAAATTTAGTAATAATAAGGAAAAAATATTTATTAGAAAAATAAATGCGATAATTTTCTTATGTGATTATATCTTGAATTATTCTTTATTTTTGTAATGTTCCCAGACATCTCCCTTTTCTTTTGCAATGAACGAATTCTATTACTATTGGTTTCTCTAGTTTTATTCTCTCTCGAGTCAACTGTACAACCACATAAGTGGATACAAAATGCTGACATTTGTTGATTTCAAACTGTAAAGTAAAGCAAGTAAACATGAATTTGTATTTAGGACTTAGGTTATCAGAATTACCAACTATTTTACCGACATCATTATTCCTCTTGTTCCCTTATTAGAAAGACAAATATCATTATCACATTGAAAATAATGTCTATCCGTGCGACTTTGATTATTAAATAATTAATGTCGGGCTGTCTTTTAATTAGGGATATAATCGCTAATCAGTGTCTCCCTTTTGTCCCTAAGTTTAGTGTTTCTATTTGAGATCATAATCATTTCTTTCTTTAGGAAAGAAAAAGCTCCAATACATACGACACCACTTTTTTAACGCATTAGCATCAAAAGTTTGGACAAAACTGTTAAATTCTTTGCAATCGTGTATACTGTAATGTTAAAAAAAAATTAGAAACTAATTGTGCTTACTGCTTATATATAAAATTAGATATATAGAAAATAATAATGTACTGGTCAAATTAGTAAGATATTAAAAAAACAACAACAACACACAAGAACAGAATATTGTTTCTCATGTGAGGATGTGAATGAATATTTTAACTGACTTTTTAAAACTTCACTTTGCTGTAACTCACTCTCTTTTTTGTTAACTAGTAGGTGTGTAATTGTCGTTAATTGAGTAATGTGTCCACGGTTGGGAGTTGGCCCCATATGGTTACCGACGTTTACTATTTCTCAACTTTAAATTGACCTTTAAACCGTTTGATCAAAGATACTTGCACGAATTTGATATTCGAATTAAATCGCCAACGTCGGTTTTGTAATCATATTTTTAAAAGCATTATGATTGTGTTTGAAATATAGACAATGCTTAATGGATTTCGGCCAAACAGTAGGAAACTTACTTAGAATAATTGAATATAATTTCACTAACAGTTGACACAATTGACAGTAATTTTGACTTATAAGACTAGAAACAAAAACTTGAGTTAGCCAGATGATAATCAAAGGGAACCACTTTTCATAAAGCATCGGAACATTATTATGATCCTATATATATAATATCAAAAATTATTTTCTTAAGTCTAGGGTAACCTCTTAAACTCTTAGTTTAAAGCTATAAAAATAATAATTTTGTTTTGCGGTATGTGCATAAGATAACGAACTTATGAATCCATTTAGAAATCTATTGTTTACAATACGGTCTTTGAATTTAGCTACAAAGATAACACCCATTATATATACACTACTAGGGTTAGACCCGTGTCTTGCACTGGATGATAGTTTCTGAATTTATATTTTTATCAAAAAAAAAAAATCTATTTAACTATTTCGAAATTTTATACGACAAATTTTTTATCTTGATTGATTATGTCTTCGTTTATAGTGTTGAAATTAAGCATTTTAAACCATTTTCAAAAAAAGTAAACAAATTAAGGCCTTGACCGCAATCATAAATTAAATATGATAGATAGATACATAAAACTCAAATGACTATACTATAATAAGATATATTTGTAAATGTTAATTTTTTGATCATGTTAAAATATTACAATTTTCCAAAAATAAAAATTATAATATTCAAATTTGGATTTAATATAAAATATTTTATAATTATGATTAAATTAAAATATTTATTTATTCGCTGAAAGACCATATTAAATCATTTAGATTTTTTTTTTACATTTAAATGCCTACTAAATGAGATTTTCTATTTATATGGTTGCAAATAATGTAGATTTGTTTTATAATAGATTTCTTCACCAACAACATATCCGATGTGGAATTTTAACAGTTCTAGTAATTTTTTTTGTTTTTAAAAATTCAAATCATAACATAAATAAACAAAAATTATACTACTTTTTTTTAATATAGATGATACAAATTATTTTTTAAATTAAGTTAAACAGAGATGATAGGAGAAATATAATAATTTTAAAAATAATTAATATGATAAAACTAAATTGAATATATTCTTTATTTAGTGATTTTCGTGATTACCAATTAAGGAAAGAGAATATTTTTTTTGATTAATATTTAGTTTAATAAAACATATTTGATTCTCTAATCATAATATTATGAGCGACATTGTTTGTAATTATTTTAATAAATTAAACTTTATTTTATTAATAGCATGAGAAGCTTCCTAGTGATGACACATCAGCATGTCTTCTCTTTTAATATATTAGAGATTTTTTATTTATTAGCAACATTTACAAATACTTGTATTTATGTTTAATTTAAGTATAGAAAGTCTATAATACCTCTTATATTTGTATATTTAATTATATATCATTCAGTTGGCAGCAAAACTAATTTACAAACTTTGTTGTCTCACTTGTTCCGAATTTCCAGTAGAGCTAAAAAGTACGGGGAAAATGATCTAATAGCTAACGACCCATTCTCATTTGTCTTTTTGATACCAAAGGAAACTTTTTATAAAAAAAGGAAAAAACGATTACCCGAAGAAACAAAACAACTTTTTTTATTAATAGAAAAAACCAAGAGTAGTTGTGTCGGGCTGAAACGGAGACAATAACTAATTTTACTAAAATGGTAAAAACGGACTAAATCTTATGAGCACATCTTAATTCTGTTTCGCTTCTAATGTTAACGTTTGTCTCTTACCTAATCTGTAGAATAGACACACGCGCGCGCACAAACAAGATATGAAAAATAATCAGTTCAAGTAGTAATTTCCAATGAGTTAATAGTTATAGTTAGAACTATATTGTTTAAACGGTCATTTCTACGCCCTTTAACAAAAAAAATAAACGGTCATTTGTGTATATAGTTTGTTTGATATAGTTTATTATAGATTCTTAGATACTCATTGATCTCCCTTTTTTTTCTTGATAAATATGTAAGCTTGGAAAAAACGCATAGTTATAGTATATATATGCAAGCACGAGAAGCACCTAACCCCACTATATGTTTACCTTTTATATAAAACATTCGATGTTATTGTTATGCTGACCATACACTAAACACTCGTAAATAGTTTTAGAGAACTAGTATCCCTATAATGTTAAAAACTTAAAATACAAAAATAAAATTTTCATTTTGTAACTTCAGAATACAGACATTCAAGATAAAACGCTAAATTTCTCATAAGTCATAGACAATGAAACTTACTTATTGAAGATATCTCTTAGTTGTGTTATAATAATTTCGAATTTATGGGTACTTGTAATGTGCGATTGTTAGCGTTTAACTTTTAGTTTAAGACTTTAGCATCATACATGTTGGATATCAGCATCCTTCTCTACTTGAGAGTTTGTTTATTCCAATATTAAGTTAAATTTAGCTTAAACCTGTTGTGAGATTTTACTACCGTTTGAACAGTAATTTTTGGTCAATTTAACATTATGATATACATGACGTACAATTAAAATAATCTACTCCACGAAACAACTGTAAATAAAGGTAATAGCTAAAGTTTTTTTTTTCTAAAGTTAATAGCTAAAGTTAAGTTTTATAAGTAAGTTTTCAAAAACGAAGAAACAAATTTCTTCAAATTATTCTGTGATAACATGTGGGCCAATCATTTTGTTTTTGTTCATGATTTTTCACGTTTACTCTTCTTTCTCTTTATTTATAAAGGACATGCATGATCAATTTTTATAACTTTTATTTGTTTTGTTTATTCATTTTCTTTTCTTTAATCAGACAAAAAGGCATGAAAAGTGTATGTGATTAGTAAAATGAAAATTACAATGTTGAGCACTCCATATCAATTGCTACCTATCCAATAAAATTAGACCAGATATGTTTTATAACGTTTGGAAGCCAAGAGGCAAGAGAAATCAATCCAATGCTATTTTTTTTCTTGCAAGTTGGCTGGAAAGTAGAATCAAACTCTGATGGAGGAGGAAAGTACAAACCACTTGACTAGATATATTTGCTTAGCTCTTACAAATTCAAAGTTGTTAACATCAATTACGGAAATGAATAAAATTTACATATAGAAATAACAAAAAAATGATTTAGGTTTGATGATGAAACCTGCTGGAAACATTGATGAGAACAGCTCAAGATAGAGATATATGGGAAGCCTAATTAAGAAGATACGGAAACAAAGGTCCAATGAATGTTTTGAGGTGGAAGTGTTGTGCGATCGACACAAGTGTGATTGGCGAAGGCGCGTTTGTCACACGGAGAACAATTATGATTACAATTTGATCTAGACCCAAAAAAGTAAAAAACAAAATCGTTCATCAATAGTAATATCTAAGTAATCTGTTAACATAATTTAGGCTAATGCTATTTATTTTTTTTAAATTACTGAATACTACCTTTTCCAGGTATGAATTTGGCAGACTTTTCTAAGATAACAAGTAAATTAAATCTGGTTTGACTAGATTAATACCCTGTTATAGTAACCTATAAATTATTCCACATTTTCGTCTATCTCTCTATACGCTTGGATTGTGGTAGCTGACAAAAGGTATAACTAAAATAATAAAGGGAAGAGTATAATTAAATAAAATAACTAAAATGACGGTAGGAAGGATAAAACTAGAAAAAGTGAGAAATAATATATAATTAAATGTGTCTGCACATATTAATAAGAGAAATGAATGTCCTCCCAAATCAGATTCGGACAATCTTCCAAAACTATAATAATTTCCTTCCTTCTTCTTCATCTGTGGCACAGATTCTCCCTTTCCTTCAATCTACGCTTCTTCTTTTTCATCTTTTTTTTTCCTTCTTCTTTTTGTCAGACAAAAANTAAAAAAAAAAAAAAAAAAAAAAAAAAAAAAAAAAAATCAGCTTGTTTTTGTTTATTCCAAAATCCGTGAAACCAGAGAAGAAGAGAGTGAAAAGGAACTTCTTGTAGATGCCTCATGGGTTTCCTCTTGTTCTTCGTTTCCTGAGCTTCCCCATCACCAAATAAACCTCGTTCAACGGAACCAAATATAATCTCCACATGTAAGAAATTAGCAATTTTTTTTTCTTTTCAAAAACCCTTTTTCATCGATTTTTATTTTTCTTGACGAAATCTGCATGTCTTGTCCTCTCTCTCTCTGTCTGGATTATTTTTTGATTTTTATGATTCGATTCTTCTAATTTTATCAATAAATAGAGCTTCGGTTTCTGTTTTAATGGCTATCATTTGGAACTCAGATTTTCGATTCAGATTTCGTGTTTTTACCTCTCGATTCTTTACATTTTGATCGGGATCTATGTTGTTCGATTGATTCTAGGTATATATGTTTTTTTTTTTTTTTTTTAAATTGTACTATATGTTTTTCATTTATCAATGTTCTTTCTTCCTCTGATTATTTAACTAATTTATCTTCTTCTTAAGCTTGGTCGTCATTTTAAAATTTTGTCGGTTGCCTTCTCTCCAGGCAGCTTTAAGAATCCCAAACGAGAGAAGAAATGCAATCCTTAATCGAAGACGAAGAATCTCGATTTTTCGACGCACACGAAGAGATCGCATCCTGTTCCACTTCAATCGACTACGACGAGCCTCCGTCGTCGTCGATCTCCGTCGATTTCCAGTACGACGTTTGGATCAAAAGCCCAGGAAACGCCGAGGAGCGTCGAGAGAAGTTCTTAAACTGGATGGGAGTAACCGTGAGCCAGACTCATCACGAGGAACCTGCTAAATCAGGCAATGTGGATCGTCTCTCAATCTCGGTTAGTGAAGCAGCGGTTATGAGTAGGAGTAGGAAATCCGACGACGAGTTTACCTCTTGTCGCTGTGACTCTTCTCTGCTTAGCCCAAAGGTAAATGTAGATAGAATCGTGAAGGAGAGTTTGTGTAAAGAGGAAGAAGAAGAAGAAGAAGTGGAGGTTGGGAATTTAAGTAGTCGGATGCTTTTGAGGAATTTGCGTTCTGATGATGAAATTAGCTCTAGCCTTTGTTCTGGATCATCACCTGCTTCGGGTTCAACCGATCGGATTGTGAAGCCTAAGTCGCCAAAAGCGATGATTTCGGCTACGGAACATCGCGATGTAGGCGGAATCATGAAGAGAGTTAAGGAGAAATGGTTGAGTCGGCTGCACAAAGTGCGTAACAAGGAGAAATCAGGAGATTCTGGTGGTGAAGTTTCGGATTTCGGGAGTAGGATTGAGAGAGTTAAGGTCAAAGAGTTTAAAAAAGCTGCTAAGGAGCTTTCTGCTCTGTTTAAAGGTCAAGAGATACAAGCTCATGAAGGTGCGATTCTCGCTATGAAGTTTAGCCCTGATGGGAGGTACCTTGCGAGTGCTGGCGAAGACGGGGTTTTACGGGTTTGGAGCATTGTTGAAGACGAAAGATGTGAAGAGCATGACGTTCCCAAGATTGATCCCTCTTGTATTTACTTTGAAGTGAGCAAACTCTCAGAGCTGAGACCTGTGGCTGTTGAAAAGGAGGGGATTAATGGTTCGCTGATGAGTCCAAGGAAGACAACAGAGTCCGCTTGCGTTATCATTCCCCCGAAGATTTTCCGGGTTCTTGAGAAACCGGTTCACGAGTTTCTCGGCCACAGTGGTGAGATCCTTGATGTCTCATGGTCCAAGAACAATGTGAGTTTGATTTCCTTGGACTCTCCTTTGATTTTTACATTATTGCTTTGAGCCGACCTTAGATAGCTTCAGGATTGCTTTCTTGAAGTAGTTTAGTTATGTTTTTGAGATGTTTAAAACGCAAAGAACGTAGATTCAGTCCCTGTATGTGTAATCTTGAACAGAAAAACTAGACCAAGTTGCTCATTCTGTGATATTGGTGGCAGCGTCTGTTGTCAGCTTCAGTAGACAATAGCGTTCGGCTTTGGCAGATTGGCCGTGAGGATTGTCTTGGAGTCTTCTCTCACAGTAACTATGGTAATGCTCTTCTCCTTTGTGTTCAACACCATTGTTAATCATAATGCCATTCTAATTTTTTTAAAAATTTTGCAGTTACATCTGTTCAGTTCAACCCGGTTGATGATGATCACTTCATCAGCGGTTCGATAGACGGAAAAGTTCGTATATGGTCAACTTCTCAGTGCCAAGTTGTAGATTGGGCCGACGCTAGAGGCATTGTAACCGCTGTTTGTTACCGCCCAGACGGTCAGGTCTGTGTCTCAAAATCAAAAATCCATTATCTGTTGACTCGGCTCATAATTTTTCTTCTTTCTAAAACAAGAATCCTTTAATCTAATCCAGGCAGGGATTGTTGGAACTTTGACGAGCGAGTGTCGCTTCTACAATGTATCAGGTAATGCTTCATAGATTACACACACGCACGCACACATGAGATTCGCTTAGAAACCTGAATTCTTTAAACTCTTTCTTCAGGCCACTGTCTTCAACTAGATGGTCATATTTGTCTGCATAACAAAAAGAAGTCGTCAAGCAAACGAATCATCGGCTTTCAGGTGCATTTTTCATGCGACTTTGTCATTGAACATTTCTTCCATGATACTCAAACTAGTTTCTTCCACAGTTTGACTCCAATGACCCAAGCAGAGTCATGGTGGCATCCGCAGATTCACAAGTCAGGATCATTAGCGGTCGCAATGTTGTCCATAAATACAAAGGTAGTGCTTCTGAAGTTAACACTAATCAAACAAAAATAAGCAAATTCTGATATGTGTGAATATATTTTGAAGGATCTCGAAATGCCGGGAATCAAATATCGGCATCGTTTACAGCAGACGGGAAACATATAATATCGGCGTGTGACGATTCCTCCGTCTACGTCTGGAACTGCATCGAAGACAATCCCGAACCAGCGTCTCCTGGTTTTTTCTCCTACACGAAACGAGTTAAGATCCGATCCTTTGAGAAATTCTCTGCAGATGTCTCAGTCGCCGTCCCGTGGTGCGGTTTCGCCCCTGTAATCTCCGGCGGATCCGAGCTATCGCCGTCGCTCTTCTCCTTGGGGCGCGAGTACGTTCTCGATTCTCCCAAGGGATCTGCGACTTGGCCGGAGGAGAAGCTAGCAAGCTCGTTTTCTCCGGTGAAGGCGATCCGTAGATCACATTACAGATTACTCCGGTCGTCTTGCCGGAGAACGTCTGAGTCATCTCATCTCTGGGGATTGGTTATAGTCACCGGCGGGTGGGATGGACGGATCAGATTATTTCACAACTATGGTTTGCCGGTTCCCGTTTGAAATCCAACGGCTACGAAACGCTCCTTCAAAATGCCGCCGTATATACTCCGCTCCACACGTGTATCGTGAACCAATCTGATTTTTACACGTCATGAAGTTGGGAGTTTTGTATGGGCCTATGTTTCGGCCTAACACGTTGGCCGGAGCTGAAGGTTTGGAATTGCTTCAGTGCTAGGGATTCGAAAAAACAAAGAAGGGTAACTCAGATTTTTGCTTTTAAATCGTAAATTTTTTTTAGTAGTATATACTTGCCTTTTTTATCTGTAAGTAATAATATAGGGAAATGTAACTGAGGCCCTTTTATTCGTGTAAATACCATGGTTTTCTCTCCATTACAAAGGTTTTTTGGCTACATAATAGACTGGTTTTAGAAAATCTTGAATCATAATTTGTTTTCCTTACCAATGTCCAAGTTTATATATAAGAAAAAACCCCAATGACTGCATTATAAAATCTCATATTTGGCATTACCGCATTATAAACAAAATTTGTGTTGGCCTTCTCTTTTTTATAACTTTTGTTTGTAACTAATATTGAGTAGAGTAGTTTTACAATGTTTTCAAGAAAAATAACTGTAAATCTCTCGACAAAGAAAATGTAAATTAGATTTGCTGCCTATGGCTGGCTCGATTCGACCTCTGACAATCTCCTAAAGACAAAGCAAAGCATATTTTGGTGAACATTGATAAATACCAAACTATTGGAACATTATCCCTTTGATTCTTAAACCTTAACCATGAAGTGTGTACCTCTTTCACGTTCCTCGTTTATTTCTCCAACAGTTGGTATGTTTATAGTTGGAGTTCTTATCATCCTTTTGACAGGTAAATCTTTTTCATTTTAAATCTTTTGAATTCAAAGTTTTTTCCAATAGTTTATTGGGAATACAGTTTTTAATCTAAAATCACCTATTTTTCTTCGCACCTTCTCCGTTTCGGTAGTACTATAAAAGAACAACCAAATAGCGTTAGAGAATTTTTTTTTTCGAAAAAGTGGAAGTCATAACTCACGTCTCATAAGACATACATAACAGCTTTGGTTACACACTTACACATGAATACTAAATTGATTTGAAAATTTGGCAATTCCCCCTATATATATACATAATGTTCATATTTGAATCAACGGGTAGCATATATATTAATGGTCAGGATCAGGAGCTGATGCGAGCATTGGTGTAAACTACGGCACACTCGCCAACGATCTACCTCCGCCGCGTGAAGTGGCGGAGTTCCTCCTCCATTCCACCGTCATTAACCGCATTCGACTCTTCGACGCAGATCCTCAAATTCTCCGAGCCTTCGCTCACACCGGTATTGCCGTCACCGTCACCGTCCCCAACGACCAAATCCCACACCTCACCAATCTCTCCTTCGCCAACCAATGGATCTCCGATCACATCCAACCTCACTTCCCAGCAACCAACATCATCCGCATCCTCGTCGGAAACGAAGTTATCTCCACCGCTAGTCACCTCCTCATCAGAAATCTAGTCCCGGCGATGCAATCCCTTCACACCGCCCTCGTCTCCGCCTCTCTCCACCGTCGCATCCAGATCACCACGCCGCATTCCTTAGGAATTCTCTCTGATTCCACCCCTCCGTCTTCTGCTAAGTTTCGGCAAGGCTACGACATTCGTGTCCTCAAGCCTCTCCTCAGCTTCCTCCGTACTATTGGTTCGCCGTTCGTTGTGAATCCTTACCCGTTCTTCGGCTACTCAATCGACACACTCGATTTCGCTCTGTTTAGACCTAATCCAGGCTTATACGACGAAGATTCGAAGCTCCTATACACAAACATGCTCGACGCTCAGCTTGATTCGGTCTATTCCGCCATGGATCGGCTGGGCTTTTCAGACGTCGAGATCGTGGTAGGCGAAATCGGATGGCCATCGAACGGAGACAAAGATCAGATCGGCGTTGACATCGCCACTGCAGCTGAGTTTAACAAGAAAGTGGTGGCGCGCGTAAATTCCGGTATCGGAACGCCATTGATGCCCAATCGGACTTTTGAGACGTATATTTTCGCTCTCTTCAATGAAAATCTTAAATCAGGACCGACGAGCGAACGTAATTTCGGCCTCTTCCGATCCGATTTGACACCGATCTATGACATCGGAATCCTCCGGCCAACGGTAATCGCCGCCACATTTAGCTGTTTTACGAAATCGCAATATGTTTCATATATCTTCGAAATTAATATTTTGGAAACTGACAGGTTAGAACATCGAATCCGGAAAACAATCCGCGATCGCCGGTCAGAGGATCTTCGGAGAAACGGTGGTGCGTCACAAAGCCCGGTGCAGAGACGGTGGCTTTACAAAGAAACATAGACTACGTGTGTGGGCTGGGATTGGACTGTTGGCCCATTAAGAAAGGTGGGCCTTGTTTTTTCCCGGACACAGTGGAAGCCCATTCGGCGTACGCCATGAACTTGTTCTACCAGGCCATGGGGAAACATGAGTTCGACTGCGATTTCGACAGGACTGGAAAGATAACAGCGATGGATCCAAGTATGATTTTTAATTTGAATTATATTTAGATTCTTAACTATGTCTATTAACCTTTTTCTTCTGACAATCACCCGTACTTAATTTTTGCAGGCTATGGAAATTGTGAATATCAGGCGACTACCTTCGTATGAAAAGAACACACACATGTGAATATCAGGCTTTTTAAACTTTGTACAATGTAAACTGTAGTTTCGAATCAACAATACCAAGTATGGTGATAATCACTCTTCACAAAACACAGTTATCGTCGTATCATTATTAGCTGCTTTTAGTTTTTTATATGTGTAGTTAATTAAATGTTGAATGGCAGGGCATGTCGAAATATATTTTCCTAATAAAGTTAGGGGGTTTATTAATTCATGAATTTTATNTTCCTAATAAAGTTAGGGGGTTTATTAATTCATGAATTTTATGTTGACTCTGACAATTTGACGGTGACTTTCCATGCTAATTCTTATTTGGAATTTATCTATTTTCGAATCAAAGAACAATTGTAATATAATCACGGACATATATGTAATCGCTTTGACCATATGATATAGTAGGAAATATAGGCTGTGCCACTGTGGATTCATTATTGGCAACATATCCCATCCCTTTGAATGAGAACCCATAAT
>OVBJ01000125.1:29527-99307 GCA_900406535.1 Noccaea bulbosa
ACGCACGCTGCAAGCTAGGAAAATGAATAACACAGAATATTATTTCATTCATCTTCTCTCCTCTGTTATCTTTTAGATACACACGCACAAAGTTATCAAGAGACCATAGATAATCTGACTAAAATATGAAGTTGGTGATCCTCGTATCATCATTCTTGCTCTTTCTCCCAATGTTTTCTTCAGGTACAAATCAACAAACAGTGTTCAAACTAATGCATTATTATTTCAACATTACTGAATACATAAATTTCATTACTGAATTTTTGATGATGTAAATGTTAATATGCTTTCTTATTATGATTTTCTTAGGACTCGTTGAGAATTCGCATATTGAGAACGCTCACTACGAGGTATGGTATGAACAACCAGAATTTCAAAATTACACATATGCATCATTCAATACTAAAAAGATGTAATTTTACTAATAAATAACGATGGTGTGGTTTTAAAAAGTTTGTAGAGGTGGCGACAAATGGAAGAAGGATCGATCTGGAGACGGACTATGCGATGCCGCATCCAAGGCGGCCTACCCCATCCGACCAAACACCACCACCACCACCAATAACATTTGAAAAGGTGATGACAAATGGAGCAAGGATCGATTTGGAGATGGACTATGCTATGCCACATCCAAGGCCGTCTACCCCATCCGACCAAAGATCACCACCACCATCAAAAACTTAAAAGACTTAACAAAAATCAAAGTACGTCGATTATTAACTAAAAAGTATGTATCACTTCGGATACGTCAAATGTAAACACATATCCTAAAAATTTCCAAGAAAATATATTACAAAAAGGTCGTCTCCTTATTTAAGAACATATTAGGTATTGACCATTTCTTAATACATATCTGCTCGTATTGGCAGCGTCTATATTTTTTTAATTTAAGTACGAGAGATGGACAGATGTATACATCTGAAAATTCGACATGCATGGTCTATTATATTGTATTGTATGATGATGATGGGTCCGATGAAGTATAATGATATATGTTGATATGATCATGCTAGGATTATGAGATGATGCATATATATATGTGTGTATATATTTATTCAAAGTCAAGACTCAAGAGCCATTGAAGAATCTGACTAAAAGATGAAGCTGGTGATCCTCGTATCATTACAAATCAACGAACAGTCATCTAACTATAATGCATTATTTCAAAATCTTACTCAATTTTCTCGAATTATATGTTTCTCATACATTTATGTACGGTAATTTTGTACTAGTCCACAATTCTACTTACAATCCTCCAACAGTTTTGAATTTTGATGGTACAAATGCTAATATGCTTAAGTGGTTAGGCTCGACCAGACTTCACTTTAGGAGTACAATTTAGACACACAAAAGTAAAAAAGACATTATTCTACCGAAATTACAAAAACAAAGTGGTGAATGCTGTGAATTGATTTGGTAATACAACAAGGAAGCTATGAGTGAATTACATTCAAACTCTGATATCAATATATCATGTGTAATACTCCTTCAAGTAGCCAGGACCTGGTTTGTAAGGATCAGATTCGATGTAAGCCTCAGGGCGATCAAACCCGAGATCATTCATACGGTTGCTCAGAACATGAAAGATAGCTTTTTTGCTACCTCCGTATTCGTCTCTGTTTCTTTCCACGTACTCTGTTGCTTCAGCTGCTACGCTATTCACAAACTCAAATCGATTGTCTTCGCTCAAAAGCAGCCGCTCAATGTCCATTGTCATGACTTTCCCAACTTCATTTATCTTCCTCACTTGTTCTTCCACGAAAGGAACTCTTTGCAACTTGTAACGCAACATATCGTCCTTCTTCGTCTGCAGACCCAAAAAAAAAAAAACAGGACAAGACATCGAAACAAAAAAAGGCAAAGTTAAGCTCAGATTGTGATTCCCTTCAGTCACTAATCATTTTTCTTACGAATGTAAAAAAATTATCTTACCAATGTTCTTCTCCGCCAAATACGGCGGCCATTATCATCCCTTTGAATCCCGCAAGAAATCTGAAGAAATAAAATAACAACCAGAATCAGCCAGCTTCTTCTTCTGCTTGTACAGAGATGAAACAAAAATCAATACCTGAGACCGGAATGTGCAGCTCGAAGCTCGTGAGTTGCCGATTCTCGCATCACCACCAATCTGAATATACCGAAAAAATCGAATTTCAGTTTAGTACGAAACGAAAGTAGAGATTCGAACGATGGGCAATCGAACGATGTGAGTATTGAGAGATAATTCCTAGAAAATCTTAGAGAGAAAAAGTAGAGATTTTTACACGCAAAATCGAAGAGCAGCTCAAGGAAGCAGCCATGGCTACAGATAGAACCGGAATCTCTTTCACCCCCAAATAAAGTTACGCTCTCCGGTACACTCATGCCGGTTCGTTTTAATTTTACGCCGGTTCTGTATTTGGAGAACGAAATCACTCTGGTACAGGTGTGTTGGTTGTCGCAATTTGTACAAGTACTACTACGTTCACAAAGGCATCACTTTTAAAAAACTCTTTACTAATATCTTCTTCCCATTCACAAAGGCTTAATTTTTTTCTAACTCTTTACCAATGCCTCTAACAAGTGTGAAGAATTTGAAATTTGGAACATAAGTCAGAAGATATTTAAACACTGACAATGTCATAGTCATATATTTCAGAAGATAAAAAAAAAAAAAAAAAACAAACAAATGCNAGAAAAAAAAGCGAGGAAGAGAAGAACCATGAGGAAGCAAGAGAAAATCTCTCAAGAGGGAAGAAACCACTGAGCATCCTTGGCTTTCAAATTGGAGAGACTCGGGAAGCGTTTGATGTTCTTTGTTCCAAGATTATACACACACATGTCGAGGCATGAAACTTTCTTGTGACAGATACGGTCACCACGAGTGAAGTAGATGGAGTTTGGCTCGATACCAAGGGTATGGTCAGCAGCCACTTTGACGGTGAAGCCAAAATCAAGAAACAGGGCTTCATCACCAAGAGAATCTACCTCAACAAGCCTTGTGTCGTAGGTACTCGGACACATCCTTGAAACCATCTTCTCCAGACAAATCCAGGTGTCGAATGAAGGCACGTTTCTTGCAAAACCCTACAAATTGGTTACATTCAAATTGCCACACAACAACGTAGTCTCCATTCTCCTCGTCTACCCACAAAAGACCTCTCAGATCTTCCACAGTTTCAATATACCCACAAGAGAAAAATACAGTATCCTTGATTAAACTAACATTGAATTCCTCATCTCCTGCTACCTCAACCTGAAAACGGTCACCCCTGATTGACTCCAGAGGAGGAAGATCGATCCTCTCCTCGCTAAACACATCTATAATAACGAGTTTCGATCGAGAGTCTACGGCCAGGAACCACTTACCCGAGTTTGCCAGGAATCGATACCCTGAAAAGTCACTACTCTTCGTCGTCTCGTAAAGCCTGTCTTCGTCTGGGATGTACAGACGACAACCATCCTCTTCTAGAGACAGCATCAGCAGTGGAGATCCGCATTTTGGCCGCACCTTTTGTTTCGAGCACGAATACCAACTTGAACAAACGATCTTAGTGCGGTGGAAATCCAGAAAACGCAAACGTTCCAACAGATACCTCACGATGTCCATCGGGAGCTCCGACCAGCGGCAGGAATTTGGAGTCTTCTTCTTCATGGTTTGTTTTCCGTGATTCTACCACTTTGTTAAAATATTTCCAGTGTGTATCTTTTTTATTTGTTAAATTTGACTTATCATTTTTTATATTATTGATCTCATATTAACTGTTTACTAACTAAAATTTAAATATTATTAAATAGATAAAACTATATTTTGGTTGAAAATCATAATCATCATTATCCTAAACACTACCTAATTTATCCTAGCACTAGTATTTGGCCTGTGCACCGGCATGAACATATATGATAATATTCTGTAAAGAACAAAACATAATATGGTTTCACAATTAAAGAAATTAATACTGCGTGGATTTCATTCAATTAAAAACTAAAGAATTGCAAAAAAAAAACTTATATTTTAAAACCAATGAGAGTGCATATCCCAAAAATCTAAAAAAAAAAAAAAAAGGGAGAATTTGCCATATGAAAATTATTTGGTTCAAAATTGGTGAAATAGCCATGCTATATAGTTAATTTGTAGAATAACCATGGTCCACCTCCATTTTACCTTCTTCCATATATATTTGTTACCTAATAACAAAAATGCCATTAACACATTATCCTCTTATATCTTTAATCTTATTTCATTTTATATTTTGTATTATACTAATCTCATATTATCCATTAATTACATTCACAATCTTATACTAATCTAAATCATAAACCCAAAAAACTAAACCCTAAATTCAAAATCCAATATCTAAACCATAAACCTTCAAAATTAAACCCTAAATCCTAAATAATAAATCTAATATATAAACTCTAAATCCAATATCTAAACCCAAAACCTTAAACACTAAACCCGAAATCTAAATTCTAAACCTTAATACTAAATACAAATCCAAACATTTAAAACTAAACCCTAAACTTTCAACCCTAAACCCAAACCCAAATACTATCCTAAACCCTAAATCTTAAACCCTCAACCCAAACCCAAATACTAAACTCTAAACCTTAACCCAACATCTAAATCTTAAATCCAAAAAACTAAACACTAAACCTAAAAATTATTAAAATTTCTATTCTATGTGAGAGAGAATAGATAGTACAAGAAGGATTGTTTTGTCATTAATACAAGAAATACACCCTATATTCTAGCCATCTCCTTCTAATGACTATTTCACCAATTTTTAACCAAATAATGGTCATCTCTCCAAATTTCCCTTCAATTATTAAGTTTTTTTTTTTGTTGGTTTTCTTTTTTTTCCCTTAACTTTATCTTACATGATCTCAAAAACCGCTTTCATCCCCAAAGTCACTTAGTGATTCTCCATCCTAAAGCAAATGAAAATAGTCTTACACAAATTGATGTTGTAATAGAATAGTCAAGATAAGTATTTGGGGTTTAGGGTTTAGTTAAGAGTTTAGGGTTTAGTTTCTAAGGGTTTAATGTTTAGTATTTGGGGTTTAGGGTTTAGTTAAGAGTTTAGGGTTTAGTATTTGGGTTTGGTTTAGGGTTTAGTTTTGAATGTTTACGGTTTAGGGTTTATATGTTTGGGTTTAGATAATCCTACCATGGATTTGTTGCAAGAAACGTTTTTTTCCCGTGATTATATTTGTATAAACCTATCAATATACTATTATAAAATATATATAACTTCTTGTGGATATTCCACCCATCTTTTTTATGGGTTTAGCTTCGGTTGTTTTAGTTCTGTTTTATTTTGTTACGATAGTTTTTATTAACAGTCTAGTAAGTGCTTGGAGCATTGTAACTAGTCATATCAGAGCAACAACTACCGGAGATTCTCGCAATACGTGCAATTCTATCTTCCTATTCACAAAGGCATAATTTTTTTCGAACTCTTTACCAATGCTTCTAAGAAGCGTGGTGATTTTGAAATTTGGAACATAAGTCAAAAAATTTACAAACACTAACAACGTCATACATTACATATTTCAAAAGAAGAAAAAAAAAAAAAGAAGATAACAAAAGCAGAGCCTGGAAATGTCTCAACAACACCAATGCAGCAGAAAGAAGAAAAAAGCAAGGAGTCCCGAGGGAGAGAGAAACCATGAGGAAGCAAGATAATCTCTCAAGAGGGGAGAAACCACTGAGCATCCTTGACTTTGAAGTTGGAGAGACTCGGGAAGCGTTTGGTGGTCTTTGTTGCAAGATTGTACACACACATGTCGAGGCATGAAACTTTCCTGTGACGGATACGGTCACCACGCGTGAAGTAGATGGAGTTTGGCTCGATACCAAGGGGGGTATGTTCAGCAGCCACTTTCACGGTGATACCTAAATCAAGAAATAGTGCCTCATCACCTAGAGAATCTAACTCCAGAAGCCTTGTGTCGTTGGTACTCGGGTCTAGATCTTTAGGATCCCTCTTGAACACGTGGAACGTCTTAGGCCTTTCCAAGGTTGACGTCTCGTAAGCTTTGCTACGTACATACAAAGCCTCTCCTGATGTTGTCACAGCAATACTCTCGCTAATTGAGATGACCTTAACTGCTCCGAGTCTTTCATATTCATCCCTATGAAACCGATCTTGCGTCCACATAGGAAACCTGTGGTTCTCGGACACATCCTTGAAACCATCTTTCCAGACAAATCCAGGTGTCGAACGAACTCACGTTTCGTAAACAAGTAAAGGCTGTAACCTTTGAGAACCATATCATATAGGCCTTGCAAATCTCTTGGGGCACCGATCTTTGTTGGAATCTCACGGTAATGCTCATCTCCTTTCTTGCAATACCCTACAAACTCGTTGCATTCAAATTGCCACACAACCACGTAGTCTCCATTCTCCTCGTCTACCCACAAAAGACCTCTCAGATCTTCCACAGTTTTAATAACCCCAGAACACAAACCAATATGCTCAATAAATATAACCTTGAATTTCTTATCTCCTGCTCCCTCAACCTTAAAACGGTCACCCTTGATTGACTCCAGAGGTGGAAGGTCGATCCTCTCCTCGCTAAACACATCTATAATAACGAGTTTCGATCGAGAGTCTACCGCCAGGAACCACTTACCCGAGCTTCCCAGGAATTGATACCCTGAAAGGTCACTACTCTTCGTCGTCTCGTAAATCCTATCTTCGTCTGGGATGTACAGACGACAACCATCCTCTTCTAGAGACAGCATCAGCAGCGGAGATCCGTACTTTGGCCGCACCGTTTGTTTCGAGCACGAATACCAACTCGAACAAACGATCTTAGCGCGGTGGAAATCCAGAACACACAAACATTCCAACAGTTGTCTCAAGATGTCCATCGGGAGCTCCGACCATCGGCACGAATCAGGAGTCTTCTTCATGGTTTGTTTGTCGCACGAAACGTTGTTCTACTTTGTCCATAAATGAGAAACGAAAACCAATTGAATGAAAAACCGGTTATCGGTTTTCTTCTGTAAAAAATGTACATACAAATTTGGTACATCTAACCGAAAGTAACCAAACCTGTCGTAAATTTATCGGTTTGGTTTGATCTAACATTGTGCGAACTGATATTGTTTTTGAAAAAAATATTGCATTCGCATGAAACTAGGATTACAAAGCTGCTTTACAATATTTTTTTTTATCATAAATCATTGACAAACTATCTTAAAAAAATATCTAGTACTAATAGTTAGTGGGAACCCTCTATTATGATTTATGAGCTATACATAGACATCATCACACCATTGGTGAGCAAAGAAAACTCTATTAATCACCGGAAAATTAAAAAATGGCTTCTCGGGATCATCTCTTGAAATGTTGCATTCTCCTTGCTATAATGATCACGATCGTGCAGGCTCAAACCAACCGGAAACTTCTTGACACTCAGGCCGATAACAACCCACCAATATCCTCTTATTTCGATGATTCTCGTGATCAAGCTTCTCTTCCTTCTTCTCACCGATCACTTGGTGCCGAATTTTACGAGAGGTCACCGCCTCCACCACCACCAAAGAAAGCTAGAAAAGACGAATCCCAAACCGGTATCTAAACCATTAAGCGATGAGCATCGGTCGTGGAGAAGATTCGTAAGTTGGTGTCATTTTATTGGAATGGCATGTGTCATGATGTTGGTAATTTTATGTTTTTAAGAGATGGAATGTTTTAAGGCTTGATTTTAGTTTGTATGTTTATGTTTTCTAAAGTAATATCTGTGTTTTTCTTTGTTTATCGCCTGTAATCCCTTCATTCTTGGTGTCTTGGGGATAATAAAGTTTATGTTTCAAACTAATGTAGTATTCGTATTTTGTAACTAATACAGTTGAAACATCATACTGTAAATTTGTTTAAAGAGCTGTAAAAATTTAATGCATGTCTAATTCGTTCAGCGGTATTCTTAACTTCTTGTAAATGTTCAATAAATTTGTAAGAAAATATTGCATTCACATTTTGACAGCCGTACGGTATACAAAAATGCACAGAAGCATACATATTATGTAAAAGAAAAATGCAATAAAAAAAAATGGAACATTGTAATATCCGGTTTGCCAATAAACAGATAAAACCAGAGCGCCTCTGTTTCAATATTCGTCCAAGTAAGTGTAGAGCGTATCGTCCTTCTTGGTTTTGCGTCGGCTAAGCAACGCCTTAAGCAGCCGTTTGCTTTTGCTCGGTTGTTGTTGCTGCTGCTGCTCTGGTTCTCTCTGGGCTTCTTTCTCAAACGCAACCCGAACCGAAGCCGATCTTTTCGGTTCTGACGGATACTGAAAACGTACAAAAAAATCAAGAAACCAAAACCTGTAAAAGATTGAGAGCCAAAGAGAGTGTGATTGAAACTGTAACCAAAACCGAAGCTTACCCGTTTAGGAGTTATTGCTCTAGTCTTGGTCGGGGTTGTTGGCCGGCTGATTGATGACGGTCTGATAGCAACCGAACCGGATCTTAGCAGAGGAAACCGATGCGGTGATACTGCTCGCTTATCTGGTATACCAAACACACAATCAAATCAAAGGTTTGTTATCTTACCATTAAAGCCCAAAACAGAGTTTCAAGCTAAAAAAGCTGTTTTTTTTTGTTTTGTTTACCTTGTTCTTTCTTTGGTGCCGTGGAAGTAGATGAGAACGAAAATGTTGCTGAACGTTGAGGTTTCCGTGAAGTCGGAGACTGAAGTATCGGTTTTCTGCAGAAGAAAAATTAAAAGTTTACAACTTTCCGGTCAGTTAACAAGGGAAGTCACTATGAACACAGGTGATTTACCTAACAGGTGGTGGAGGTGTTTCCCGAATTGTAGAACGAACAGCTTTAGGAAACAAGAAACATATCAAATCAAGAATCAGGTTTGGAACTTGGAAGAAATCTTAAATCTTGGACAAGGAGATGAGAAATGGCCATTTATACCATTTCGGAATTGTTTCCAGTCTTCTTCTTCACCAATACTAGTTTCAAAACTCTTGAGCTTTCCCAGGTTGCCACCTTTCTTGGTTTCACCCGCTGATAGAGAGTACAGTTTTAAGTAATATATGAGTCCAAAGAAGAGAAATAAACTTTGCGTTGAGAGAGAGAGAGAGAGAGGAACTTGTACAAGGCAAGATGTAACGCTTGTGGAACTTTGGAGTGTCGATCACGAGTGATTGCTGCGAACGACCTTCATGATCCATATACTCTTGGCACATCCTTAGCCTCTATACATTTATATACATATAACAAAACTCAGCAAGCCAAACGTACGAGAAATTGAACATAAAAGACCATTGTAAAGACAAGTTTATGAGGAAAATTTGATAAACCTGTTCGATGCAAGATACCCGTAGCTCAGTTCCGGCTACTTCATCGACTTTTTCATCAACAAAGTCATTGACTTTATACGTAACAGAGCCCAAATGGTCAACTGTATTCACCAGAGCCTTTATCGCATAATCTTTCAGTGTCTCCACCACTCTGCATAATAAAACACAACTCACTCAATCTGAGGTGTAAAACTAGGATTATTGAGAATTAGAACAAGGAGGTAGCGAGAGGAATTCAACTCACTCACATATGTTTTTGTTCATCGTTTGTGTAGGATAGTTCGAAATACTCAGCTGCTGAGTACAACTGTGTTCTCAGATTCTTCAGATCCTGTCAAACAAACATCAAACATGTCATGTCACAAAATTTGAAGACTTTATGGTTGATGACAAGATCCGCTAAAGATTACTTCAACTTCAAGATTTGGAATCTACCTTAAGACTATCAGAGAAGAGCATGCTCTGTTGCATAGAGATCTCATCGTAATTAGACGGCATGGCCATCGTAGCCGCTGCACTCATTCTGAATTAAAGATTAACAATGGAATCTCGGATCCTCTCTTCACTGTGGAAAAATACACTCATTCTTCACTGGTGGTGGTACTTGTGAGAATACTTGAAAGTTATGAAAGCACAAACAGGTTTCAAATTCTCATTTCCTCGGATCACAGATCTCAGAGAATCTAACATTTTAAAGCTTTTTTAAGGAATTTAAATCCAAAGATTTTATGATTCCGTGGATGTCTTAGGTAACAACAACACGCTAACTAATCTAATAAATAATACTAACAAACAGACAAGAAGTACAATCCGCAGCTCGAAAGCAACCCAACAGTCTGATTAGAAACAAAACAGATTTTGTCTGAATCTTGAACAATACTGTTTTTAAGTCTATAAGAAATTAACAAAATCTACCAGATAGGAAACTGCAGATTGGTTAAAAGCCAAAACAAAAAAAGCTGCAACTGTTTACAAACAAAATTGAAGAAGTAGAATTTTCAACCAACCCCAGACCAATTTATATAGCTTAGAGTGTTTACCGATTAAGCTTTTCTCCACGGCATATGAACAGACACAAAAAAAGACCAGTTCAAGTTCCAAATCCTTAACAAAAGAAATTGCCACCCCAAAATCAAACCCAGAGTACCTAAAAGCCTAAAACCCTTAATCAAGAACATTGAGAAGTTTCAACTTGGTCTACCATATGAATACACCTAATTTCGAATTTGCCGATTACATCCTGAAGATGGTTTTTAAACAAGAAAACGAAAAAAGAGACACAGTCGTCCAAAGTCTCAACCTTTCAACATATTTAACTGAATTTTCAGACAAGACGAGCGAGAACAAAACAGATATTGGGAATGGAAGAAGAATACAAGAAATTTAACCTGAGAATTCTCACTCCAAAGCCTCTCTCGGTTTTGTTTCTGCTCCCGCTATTTTGCGAGTGGATATTTGTGAACTGGAAAAAAATGGGGATTTAAACGACCAAAAAAAAAACAAAAGGCTTTATGCAAAATTTAACACGTATGAGGACGACCAAAGAGGAAAGTGAGAATGTGGAGAGACGAAGAGAGTAATTAAAGGAAGAAAGTGAGGAAAAAAGGTTCGTGTTTGGTATCACAAGCCTCAAATTCCACTCACTTGCCCACTTTTGTCCCATCATTTCCGGAGTAACGCTCGCTCTAATCTGTTCTTCATTTCTTTCTTTCTTTTTTTCTTATTGAAAATAAATGTGTACAACTATTTTAGCCGGAAAGTCAAAATTACATTCAACGTTACAACGACAAATATAAATGAATGTTACTGCCTTTTGAAAATATCACCAAAATAAATCTTTTTGTAGTTAAAAATTATTTGACACTGAAACACTTTCATTCAGTAGCCCATCACTCTTGAAGGAAAAAATGTATTTCCGATAAAGAAAAACCAAAATGGTTGGTCAATAGACATTTTTTGTACCAGAAAATTAATTTACTATCAATTTCTTGTAAAAAGAAAAACAGAGTAAACCAACACAGTCCATGTCATAAGACACTTTTCAATGTGGAACTGGTTGGTCAACTTTAGGAAAGCTTTTTGAATGTGAACTACAAATAAAGTACTCTTCTTAGATGATAATAATTGAGAGTTAGGTTCGTGCGTGCTCGAACGATTACGTTTTCAACGAAACATATATAAGTCTACACAGAATTAAACAAACAATAATTAAGAGACCTAGTTATTCAAAACCAGCAAGAACTAACAGACAGTTTTTGGACTCTTTTCCTAAACCATTAACCGGTTACTAGTTATCAATAGCAGACAACTAATTTACACGATTCATGCATATTCTATGAGACCAACACGAGATGATCAATTAACAAATGTTAACCATATAAAGTTATAGATATTTTTCAGTAGATCAGCGTTTATAACAAAATGATGATCTTGCAATAGTTATTGTTTTGTTGGTCAAAATCGTTGACATATTTGGTTTTGGACTGAATAAGGTAAGCACGTCTAATGGACTTTTAAATTTATATTTTACGTTTCTTTAATTTGGGTGTTGCTTACTGCTCTCCCACTCGTTCACATCAATCACTAAGTTTGACAGAATTATTTGTTTTTAAGGAATCGAGCCGACCAAGTTACGTTGTTATGAATTCATCATTGGTGATTGATTGTTTAAACATCTTTTAACATTGTTTGTTTATAGCTTGAGGTTTTTTTTCTTCACAAAACCCATTATTTTTGTCGGTTCTGGAATCTGCTTTTCTTATAATAAACATCAAATTCTTATAATTTTAATGGGAAAAGCAGATAACCGAAAAAATAACAAATTATAAAAAATACTCCTTCTGTTTTTTTTAGATGAATTTTTTAGCTATTTTTTGTTGTTCCTTAAAGATAAATTTTATATGTTTTCAATGTACTTTTTCTTGACTAAAGTAAAAAGAAACAGATTTCAATGTATTTCTTATACATTACTATTGGTTTAAAGTTGTTTTGATTAAAAAAATTAATGAACTTTTATTTTTTCTTAATGTGTGAAAAATTTAGAAAATTTATCTTAAAGAAACGGAGGGACTTTAAACGGAGGGAGTATTAAACAAAATATAATTACTCTTAAATGTAACTAAAATAATATTGAAAATCGGATAAGAAATCTTTGAATCTTATTATTATATATAAAGATAACTACAATCTATACCACCCCGAAACAAGAGTTTATAAGAACGTAACTAAATACACTGTTTATTGTGGATATTGTTGTGATGCAGAAGCTTTTGGACTTGTTTCAAGATTTCGCTCTGAGTTTGCTCAAGTTTTCTCTGAGTCAGCCATAGCATTTTGGGATTCACCAACTTTGTGAGTTTTGTTACTTGTATCGTTACTGACAATGGCTCCATCAAACATGGCATTTAACTCCTTGGTCAAGAGATTCAAAATTTCCTTAACTTGTTGGCAGCGCAATGCCTCGTTCCCCTCTGTAAAGCAGGCCAATAGAGCATCAGCATGGGAAGCCAGTATCTGCACGAGAATAATTAATGATTCAGTGAATTAACATATTATATATATACGCCTTGAGAAGAAGAATTCAAAACCAATGTGACAAAGGGAGGACTTGTTAGATGCTAGCTAAATCAGTTTGATAGATAAGAATATAGTGTAAAGAAATGGGAGGCACTTATTAGGTTTTCAAGATCAATAGATTACCTTAAGCTCTTAGTTTGGTCAATCTTGTACGAGTCAGCCAGATTGAGAGCATTTTGGGATTCACCAACTTTGCTCCCCACAATTGCTTTGTCCTTGCCTCTGTGATATATGAACCTTTTTTGCTTTGGAATTAAGAAAGATGTAAAAGCCTAGCTCCCTCTTAACCCTAATTCTCTTTTAGAGATTAATCAATAGAGACTCTTATATAGGTTTTGATACAATTTTAAGCATAACCCTACTGTAAAAAAAGAAAACATGAAAACCTAATTAATAAATTAAAACACCAAAACCATTAATTAAAAACCTCATAACAATACTCTAAACACCCTGTCCAGCAGTAGTGGATGCCTCAGACAGCATTTTGGGTTTCACCAACTTTGCTCCCCACATCTTTCTTTGCCTTGGCCTATGTCACTTGCATCGTTACTAATGGAGGCCTCAGGCAGATTCACTAACTTGGCTCCCCCACAATTGCCTTGCCTTTGCCTCTGTCACTTTCATCGTTACCACCAGGAGTAATGGAGTTCAGTTTTGATGTATACCTCACGTAGGCCTGACCTCCGTCGGAACTCATAAAACCTCGATAGGCTAATTTTCAAGTGTTCCTTTTCTACTTTATGAACTTGGGTCATGTACTAATTGGCCATTTGTTTTGCGTTGTAGAAATTCGAGAAGCAGTGTATATATCCCTTCTGGACTTCAATCCGAATGTCACCCTCCTTGTAACCACGAATAAAACCTTCCGAAACCTCTCTGAAAATCTGAACATATTCAATGGCTTTCTCTTCATCGGATTTCTGATCCCATGCTTTATCATCTGACATCTGAAATACGAAAAACGAATTCTCAATTCAAATCCATCAGAAAGTAAACTTACTAACCAAGAGATCTTCCATTATTAGTTTCAAAAGCATTGATCTAGCTCAAATCAACCAGAAATAACAAAACGATTCAATGAGAAACGGAAAACAAGTATCGAGACCTTGAAACGAAACATACATCGAACATCCAGATCATATTGGAGGCCTAAAATCACAAAATTCCAAACGAAACAGAGTATTGATCTACTTCAAATCCACACTACGCTTGAACGCTAATCAAAAATAACAAAACGATTCAGTAAGAAACTAGAAACAAGTATCGATATAGTCCTTAATTTGAAATCACGATCCGGAGGATACTAATGAGGCCTCAAATCAATCACTGATTCCGAACGAAACAAAGTATTGATCTCGTTCAAAATCCAGAGTATCAGAAATAACAAAACGATTCAATAGCAAACGAAGAACGAGTATAGATTCGGATCTTACTTTGAAATCACGATCGAGACGAACACTACAAGATACAAGCTTTCTTCTTACATTTATCTCTTTTGCATCATGTACCACAAAAGAGAAAGAACAAGAACTATGAACCTAGTTCTAAACCGTAACCTGAAGAAGAAGCTTAGAAGATAATAGCTCTTGCTTGAAGAGGAAAGATACCTAGAACCTCTTGACCGTAGTTCTGTTTCTCTTCTTCTCAACTCTCTTGATTCTCTCTTGCTAGGTTTACGAAAATGGCCACGACAAAGTACAACCCAAAACATACTCTCTTTAAATCTTGTAATCTTCACGTGGGCGTGAGCCCAAAGCTTTGAAATTGTGATTGTCGACATCTTCTTCTCACAAGTTTTGGCGCTGAATTTTGAATCCTGAGCTTTCTTCGAGCTTGAGTGATGAGAGTCAATCGGTGGTTAACCGGAGTAAACCAACGTTACGGTTAAAGAAGATATTTGGCGTTACCATTTCTCCTAAATTAATGGAATTGTCTTCCCACTAATGACGTGTGATAGTTATGGAGATTAGTAGTTACTTTGTCTCTTTCCTTCTATATATTAGATACCATTGTATTTGTACAAGATATGAAGAAAAATTAAGTAACTTGTGTCTTAAGTCTTTGAGACTTGTTTTGTTCTTGAGCATCATTTGTTTGTCCTAATCTGGGACCTAACATTGAGCTTCTTTTTTTTTTTAATAATTCAATGTTGGAATCTTCGAATCGGTTTACGGATTGATCTATCGAGTAAAACTGGTAGGCGATAGCAAACCGAAGCCAAGCCCACGTCTGATCAAAACATAGTATTACTATTATGACATTGACATACAGACTCGACCTTGTATCGAATAATACTAATATAATATCAAGCAATTTCTTTTTATATACTTATATTTATTAATAAGATTGGATCCCGGGGAGTTAATGAATTTACGTTGTCATGAATTTAACATTCGACATTGGTGATTGGTTTCCTCATACTAAACAGATAATTTTGATGGGAAAGGCAGCAGGTGCCAGAAACAAATAATAACCTCATAACTAAAATTCTCTACCTCCCCGTAACAAAAAATTAACATAATAATACACGGTCTATTGTGGATACGTTGAGAACCATAGATTTTAACAATACGGTTTCACAAGAGCTTCTTCCTCTGATGGTTCAGGTCTGGTACGATCCGGTATAACTCGGTTTGAATCGGATGAAACCGATAGTATTATGTTGTTTGGGTCTCTACTTGATGTAAGGAGGGTCTATGAAAACCCACTGGAAAACTTGTTCATACTGAACGGCAGCGTTTTCCCAAGAATAGTTTTGGCTCATTCCTCTTCTCATCAATCCTTCCCATGACTCCTTATACTCTCTGTACGTCGCTGCAGCCAACCTCAAGGCCTGAAGTAACAAGCATGTCCATACAATAAGGTCTTTTTCGTCATTTCACCCACAAAACCCCGAAAACATAGAAATTCTTTAAACTTACCGAAACCATGCTATCTTTCGACAAGGGAGAGAAAACCCATCTGAAAAAAAAATTATACACACAATGCAAAAAGATTCGTAAGCTTCACAAAATCATTCCCAATTTTTTTTTTTTTAGCTTTCACCAAGAATATTTTATTACCCTGTACCAGCACCAGCTCCACCTTCTGCATATGGGTTGAAATTTTCAACCGTATCCTGAAAACAATAGTAACAATCAACCATAACTACTTGAAACAATTCTATGATTCTTTGTGTTTCTCCGAGTTGTGGAAGATTTAAAGAAAACTCACTCTAAGTCCTCCTGTGCCATGAACGACTGGAATGGTTCCATATCTCATCGCGTATAACTGATTTAAACCGCATGGCTCGAATCTTGAAGGCATCAGAAGAATGTCACAGCTGTTTATATGATGATTTCCATAAAAACAAAGACTTGCAGTGAGATGTTTGTGGCAATTTTAAATAGATTGACTAACGTCTAAGCTAGATAGAGATGTGTATCTTATCTTTTAAATTACCCGGCCGTGATGCGATGAGAGATGGGAACGTTGAAACCAACCCAACCGCGGAATTTGTCTCTGTATGTTTCCTCCATACTCCTCATCCAACTTTCAAATTTTGGGTCACCTGAACCAAGCATGACCTACATACAACAAACCAAACATATCGATCAGACATAGAAGCAACTATGTGCCAAGGGCTTAAGAAATGTATTAAAACAATAGGAGTTGACAAAAATGTATCATATCACAGCAGTCACTTGCACTGAGTTCCATTTTAATCCGCTCAAAAAAGACTCACTTACGAATTGAATGTCATCCACCATGAGATCAGGACCAGCGGTTTGGATCAGATCGATCCCTTTCTGGTAATCAAGTCTTCCTATAAACCCAATCTGTAAGATTTTCCAAGATACATACATGAGCCTGTTGATTATGAAACAAAAGTGAAGACAAAATTTAAGTTTGGCCTTTTCAATATCACACCATAGGACATTCAGGCCTAATGGGAAGTCCCAATTCCTTTTGTAGTGCCATCTTGCATTTGACCTGCAATCCCCCAAAGCAGACACAAACAAAAGGTTAATTCACCATAACAAAAGCATTGGATTTTGCTAGATTCACCATAACTCAAGAGAGCTTCACATCACCTTGTCGGAGAAATCATCAACAGAGTAATGGAAAGGAATGTGTTCATCCGTGGATGGATCCCACTCGTCAACATTGATTCCATTCGTGATCCCTGATAAGCATTAACCTCCTCAGAAATATGTGTGTTTAAGTGATAAAAGACAGACATGGTTTTATAGGAATAGTACCGTTTATAACACTCTTCCGGCTAGAAAGCAAATCTTGCAGACCATATCCACCTTCAACAGTAGTGATCTCCCATGCATAACCCTGAAAATGCCGGGACAAAAGCAAAAATCAGAACACCGACTCACCAAACTTTCTGATTTTGATTTTACTAACAATTAAGAAAAGTTTGCATTACCTGGCTGACAGTGATGATACGGTCAGAGGTCACAATAGCACCCTTGAGAACATTAACCGCTTCACCGGTGTCGAGAGCATGAGTTCTTGCCCATGTCGGAAACACCCACCCGACCGCTCCATACCATTCAGAAGGCAACCCCAAGTTGCTATAAGTAGCTGCTGGCTCCACTCCCTTTATGGTAAAATAACCAAATCGTGGAATGCAAAATACACAACAACACATAGTTAACCAATTACAGTAAGCTAACAAAGGGCCATTGCACCAAACTTACAACTATATACTAAAACCACTAGAAGAGCTATCCGAGGGCTAAAAAAGCGTTTTTTGTTTACCTGATGAGCGAGGTTATGTATAATGAGAATGCTTCTTGCATCCTTATAAACTCCGTATGGTCGATACTTTGCAGCCAAAAGTCTGGACATAAAGCACACAGCATTACAAGTCCACAAATTAAACCATGATTTTAAAGACAACCCTAAAGTGTAACATAAAGATATTGGTAAAAGGTTTACATGGGAACAAGTCCGGCATGCCAGTCATTGACAAGGAAGAGAGATTTCTCTCCGTAAGTGAACCCTCCAAGAGGCAGCACCAGAGGAGCTTCACACGCCGCGTGGCAAAGCAACGTGAACCGAAACTGTAATCACACCAAGAAAAACATTGTTAGTAGAAACCCAAAATTCTATTCTTTCGACAATGCCAATGGTATTTGGATCAATACTAGTACCTGATTGTCACCAAAGGCTCCTTTACTATCTCCATATGGATTACCAGGTCTATGATAGGACTGGTGATCAACAAAAACCTGAAAAGTGAAAACATTTACAAAAAAAGATCGACCTGTAACGCAATGATGGTTTTTTAATACTAATTCACAACGGTTTATTGCAAGAAGAGACTAAGCGGTTACCCAATCAACACCGCCTCTATATTCATGATAGAAGGAAACTTGTTGAGAACCTCCAAAGCATTGAACGGTGACACGGACCCCTAGATCCTTAGCCCGAGCGTAGTTACCATCTGCGGCGGTTCCATTCTGGTACCGTGGAGAGACGACCATTACACGGTGGCCACGCACAGCCAAAGCTATCGGCAAAGAGCCACAGACATCTCCTAGTCCTCCTGTTTTCGAGTAAGGAGCTGCCTCGGACGTCACGAAAACGAGGTTGTTGATTACTTCAGCTTTGCCCACTTTCTCAGCTCCTTTCTCAACAGCTCTGTTTCCAGGGACACCAAAATCAGCCATCTCTGTCTCATTGATGGCCTCTCTCTTCTCTTCTTGATGCGTAATATTTCCAGCGCTAGTAGTGGAAATTTCTTGACCACCTGTAAAAGAAACGTCTTGTTCATCTTCAATCTTCATCACAGAAAATTTGAAAAATAAAAGAGACGCTGTGAAGAAATTTAATTAGGATTTCGAAGCAAGTTACCAGGAGGACTGAGCTGAAACCCAAGAACGGAGGCAGAACCATCTCTCTGTGCGTCTGTGACGAAACCTTTGTCATCACCTTTAGACTCTCCAGAGCCAACGCTTTTATCGCCGGAGAAGGAAGAAGAACGGAGAAGCAACAGCGGCCGTCCGAGACGGAAACGAGAGAAACCGAGGCTGCTGATCGGACGGAAATGGCCGGTTCGGTTAAATCCGACGAGCGGCTCGAACCTGACAGAGCCGCTGATCTGAAGCGAAGCCATTGATCGATTGATGAAAATAGTGTTTTTTTTTTCTTTTCGATTTAGAGCAAAATCAAATCAAAACCAAGGAATTGACAATGCTGATTTTTTGTTTTGTGGAGATTTTCGGTTTCGGCTAGGGAGGATTGAAACCACCTGTGGCCTATCTATTACGGAAAGAATCCTTCGAACTTCGCCGACATGCTTCCAAAGAGAGAGAGACACTAGAGTCTCTTTATTCTTGACAAGTTTTTATTTATTTTTTTCCGTCAAATTTTAAGATCTTTTAGGACAAAACCTCGGAATATCCTTCAAAAACGTACCGAAACATAATCTACTTTATTAATCTTACTCCTTTTAACAATTTCGTTCCCAAAACAAAAACGAAGCAACAAAATTAACGAGTCGAATCCTTCTTCTTTATTTACAACAACAAGCTTCCTAAAATTCGACTGAATTTCCCGATCTATGCAATATTTTAGTATTTTGATTCCCCCAAGGATCTATCAGAAAAGCGCGAAAACTAAGGACAAGTAAAAAATCACAAGTCCGGAACATCGTGGCCCAATGGTAAAAAGGGGCCCCTATCTGCATCCAAGTCGGGGGTTCAAATCCTGCCAGCGGGAACTATCTCACGTTGTCTCTGGACACTTACACGGATATGGGCCCATTGCTTGGGCCCATTTGAAAAACCGGAAAGAGAGTCTATCCGTGGGCTGCACCTCCTCCAGGAGATTAGTCTGGACCCGACTATAGGCCTGGGATTTACTCCGAGTTAAAAAAAAAAAAAAAAATCACAACCCGCGTTTAATCACACACTACATGTAAAATTGAAGTCTCACACTCTCACTTTCTGCCACGTGGAAATTAGTGGGCTCCAGTTTGAGGCGATACCCGTGAGAGAGAGACGTGATTATATAATGGGATGGGCTCAAGTCTTTAATTAATTATTCAATATTATGGGCCTATTTTGTATAATGGAAAATAATGGCCTCACAATACACATTCTTTAATGGGCTTCATAACAGTCGTTATGATTTATTTCTACACGTTTTGAATACGGTTCATGATTACAAACTGTAACGTTAGATACACCAGCTTGTCATAATGGGACGGACGTTGTGAGTGGTTTAACTTAGAGTTGACCCCATACATGATACATCCTTAACAAAATTATTGTGCGAGAGATTCATTTTGTGTGAACTATGTAATAATTATGTTATTATGTCACTAATGTGGGTGAGTTCTCATGAATTTTATGAAACTAGATTAAGTAAATTCGCATGATTTCATAAATTTATTGTATAGTATGATTTACAACACGAATCTTAACTTTGGTAAAGAAAATTATGTAAGCTTTATTCGTATCACTTTTTCTATTAGAAATCAGTTTTAAATGATATGGATCAACTTAAGTAGAGGGAATGAGCCCAACAAAAGGGTTAGAGTTGCACATATAAAGAATAAAGACTAGTGTACACTACACTTGTGGTTACTTTCAAGTTTCAAATGATATGGATCAACTTAACTTTAACACTATCCCTCATACCAAAATCCAGAAGTAGTAATTTCAAGTTACTCGTTATAGATAACTAACAAATATTTAAAGCCTCGTGCTTCCCTCGTGGGAATTGTTTATGTATAAATATTTGATAAGATGATTCAAGAGGATAAAAAATGGCACCAATGTGTTTATTTCAACAACCAAAAAAGAAAAGTCACAAATCTGAAATCTCCTTCATATCTCAATAGCTTTGGTAGTTCTTAACTAAGAACATTGTCCAATTCATTAGATAGGCTCGATATATATGGAAAAACTAGATCGACCAGCTACTGAAAGTTGGTTTGGCGATGGTGAAATTGTAGATGCAGATTTATTGGTGGATCTTCTTGAGGCCTATAGATTTGGTAAAGATAATGTTCCCATCGGAAAAATTCGATTCAAGGAGGCAGCAACGGCGCCACTGCCGGACAACACCACCAAGATGGAGGATGAAGAGGACGATGATGGATCTCAAGGTACGTATAGTCAACTTGTCATTTTCCATTTTTTATGGTTTTTTATTTATTTTTCTATTACGGTACCTTTAAATCTCATCAATTCCAATTGCGTCTACTACTTTTAGAATTTTTCAAATTACCCCCAATTATTTTAAATTAGACACAATCATGTATATAACCGGTACACCAATTTCTCGTATATTTTGGTCTAGATAGGCCTCGTAGGAAACAAGTCTGCTCATGAGAGCACATCATCGGTATCTTCTTCCATTTCAGATCCAATAATACTCGAGACCATTATGAGCGAAACCGGTTCAAACGAAAAAACCGATTCAAACAATGAACCCGGTTCGAATGAAGAAACCGGTGATAATTGGTCAGAATTGAGCTCCACAAACCTACCAAATGTAGAGAACGAAGCACCACAAAACGCAGAAGATGCTGAGATTGAGATAGAAGAAGAAGTAGAAGGTAACAGCGTGAGGTCATCATCAGAGTCGGAAGATATGTCAAATATAGAGAAGTTGCTTGCGATTCAAGAAATCTACGAGATTTATTGTCCAAGCTGTAGTTCGTGTATCACCGGAAAAGTGATTCTGAGGGAAAGAAAAGGTGGGAAGCATGTTGATTTGTCTGTGGATCTGAAACCTGTTGTACCGGAGATTATCGAACCACCGGTTAATGTTCATGTCCTCGAGACTCGTATTGAGGATGATGATCAAGAAAAGAAAGATGAGGGTTATATCTTCACTTGCTTGGCCTGTCTAAAGTACTTCGTTTGGCTAGGTGAATCACAGTGTTTCTAATCTGGTTTCAACAAATGGTTTTCGAATTTAACCGGTTCTTAGTTCTAAATTTCAGGAGTCCGGTTCTTAAAAGTTGATTACGTCAGGGGAAAACCGGTTGAGGAGCCAGGTATGTTATCTTGAACTGAAACAAAAATTAAAAGCTCGTCCTTTAACCTAAATCGGACTAGACAAGCTGATTCTCTTAATCTAGAAAACAAACGGTCTATTGAAAACATAGAACTTGATAGTTAATATGTTGATCGGCTTAGGTCCGTTGTTGGGGTATATGAATATATTACGGACCGTTTGTTTTTACGTTCGGATGCAACATCTAAATGCAAATGCACTTGTTTGTTTGGCCAACATCTAATTTACTGTTTGGCCAACTATGTTCGTATCAGAATGTATAGCTAATTGCATCCAGAAATATACTAGATGGGAAAAAAACAGAGAGGCATATTCTGCATCCAAAATCTAATAAATTAAACACACACACTCAAATTATTAAATATTCTTACTATACCATACGTCATGTTTTTACGTTACACATTCAGCTTTGTTTTTACGAAGACACAAAGGAGCAAATTGTAGAAGCATCACACTAACTACAAATTATGTACAGAAGAAGCTCATTTAGAGGCGAGGCAGGGTAGTAACACCACACAATCACCGCCTCAAAATCAACCGGACCTAGAAAGATTCTCCGTTGAGTTGCTGAAGAGCATCGTCTACGGCGGTCTCACCGAGACCATCACCAGCCTCGGCGTTGTATCTTCCGCCTCTGCTTCCGGCTCCTCCACTGGTACGTCACCAATATAATCTTCGTTTTTTGTTTAAGTATTTATTAGCATAAAAAGCAAAATTAGTTTATCGCTAATCTTCTGATTGGTACTCATTATAAAACCAATAAACATATAACGATTATTTTTTTATTGTTTCAGTGAACATCTTGGCTCTTGCGGTTGCAAATTTGGCCGGTGGGCTCATTGTCCTCGCTCAAAACGTAATTTAATGTTTTCTCGTGCTACAAATTGCTTATGCAGATTATGTATTTAACCGGTAACGTTTTTTTTTCTTGCAGATTCAAGATCTAGGAAACAGTTCGGATCAAGAGAAAGATCGATACAAGGAACTGTTAGGGAGACGTACTAATTTGAGTATGCATATCTTAGTAGCGGTATTGTCTTACATTTTCTTCGGCCTAATTCCTCCACTGGTTTACGCATTTTCCTTCTACGAAACCGGAACTAATAACTACAAGCTCATGTCGGCTTTCTCGGTTTCTCTGGTTTGTGTGATTGTGCTCGGTCTGATCAAGGTCTATGCACGGAAACAGCCTAGCTTACGTGAACCGCGTAAACCTTATCTCAAATCTGCGGCTTATTACACCTTTATTGTTGTTGCCTCTTCCGGAATTTCATACGTTATCGGAGAAATTATGGGAGATTACATGGAGAAGCTCGGTTGGTTTAGTTTAGACCAGGCCGGTATTACTTCACCATTTGATGGAATTAAACAAGAGTTATACCGGTTTACTTCCCTTTAACGTATGAAAGGAGAACAAACAACTGTGAACTGGTCAAACCAGCGTTGTATATTTCTGTCTAAATTACTTTTGTTTGGTACATGCAAAGTTTTTGTGAGGAGTTTAAAGTTAAACCAATGATATTCTTGGAATTAACGTCTTTCAGGTATTTATTTGATAATGGAGTAGAGAGTAGACACATTTCATGTGTAATGTGTGTCTGTGTATTCAAATTACTGTATGTGTAGAAAAAGGTAAAAAGATATTTTGAATACCAAACACACATACTGTCAGATGTATAATAACGATTATACCCCTATTTAACTTTTTTTACTTAAAACAAACTCGAAATTGAGAGGGATGTAAATGTAAATAGCATGTTTTGGGGAAGTGATGTGACGACAAATATAAAAAAGGATTTGTGATGACGTGTGCGTGTAGGAGTGTAAAGAAGGTGTGCGTGTGGCCGAAGCTTTTAGCCTCTCTCTCTTCGTCTTCTCTCTCAGACTGTCTCTTCCTCTTCTCTCACTGTTTTTTCCTCTCTCTTTCTCTCATAACGTTTATCTGTCGTTTCTTCTGAACAAAAAAACCTCACATTTCTTTCTGGGTTTTAAGAAACAGAGCCGCTCTAAAGGTAAATGTCTCATCAACGCTCCATCGTTTCTTATAAAGATGGTTTTTAGTTAGATGAAAAAAGTTGATTGCTTTTTACTTGTTGCATTCTCTTTCACATTATTTGTTTTCCGCTAAACTAAAATAAAAAACTGGATTTTTTCCTTTCATGGTTTTGATTTCTGATCTTTCCGGGTTTTGTGCTTCATGCTCTAAATTTCTCAAGCCACGATTTTTAGACGAGTCTGCAGAAATTTGGAAAAAATCTGACCTTTAGTCGTTTACCGAAATCGTAGAGTCTTCAGCCAAAGGGTTCTGATTTGGGTTTCTTCTCTTCTTCGTTCTGATTCGCTCTCATCTTGTCGCTTCTCCTGTCAGGTTTTTGACTGAGCTTTTGCTGGGTTTCTCGGAGAGAAATCACTCGGCGAACCTACGGTACTGTTCTCACATCTCTCTCTTTCTCTTTCGCTTTCTCTCTGTGTTGTTGCTGGGTTTATGGGTCTTTAGGATTAGCGAGATTTTGAATGTATCCTTCTCAAAATCGGAACTTGATCGGAAATTGATTGACAACCAAACCGTAAGAATTAGTTGTCTTAGGTTTGGAATGTAGTGAATTTATACGAGGTGTATTAACTGTGTTTTGGAAATACCCAACTGCATCTCTGTCTTGTTCCATATCCCTAAATGATCATGTCAATGTGTACAAATTACACACTGCAGTGTATATAAATGCGACTACTTTATTATAGAGATTGTCGTTTTCCTCTTCCCCTTGGCGTCTCTATCACTACAATTGCTGCTTTTTTGTTGAAGAAGTTGATGCCTTTGCTATTGGGTTATTGGTAAAGTCTTAGTCTGCAATATTTCCAGTTTCGTTTCTTCAGAATTTGGCCTTTGTTGCATTCTTACGTTTAATTCTATTGGGTTATGCATTCATTTAGGTGTACACGTTTTGTGGTTTAGTACAAGTGTTGAACTGTTTCATTCCTCTTCAAATGTTTTGAGCTCCTTGTAAATTTTCACGGAGGTGGACATAGGTGCTTGTATGTGTGTCTATGTAGCTTTTAGTTACTTGTCTTGTAAGACAACAAGCAATTCTTATCACACAAGTGCAAACTTAATTTGAAGTTCACAAAAAAACCAGTCAATGAATGCCGTTCTTGTGTATATCGATGAAGCAGTTGTATTGCAATTCTGGTAGGTTCTCTCTTGTGAACTCATCAATAGCGGTCCAACTATTTTTTAGCCATTTTAAACAAGACTTTTGGACCGCTGTTCTTAGGATTCAACTTTTACATTGTTTAGCTTCCACTGTAACCTTTAGATTGGAATTCAGTGCTATTCAATTTCATGTTGAATCCTGTCTTCATATTTCAGATGAGCTTCAGGAGACCAGCCAAGAGAGCATTGATTCTAGATGATGATGATGAGGAGGAAGATACAAGTTACAGTTTCAAGGTCCTTTTACCTAACAGCACCAGTGTGGGCCTCACACTTCATAACCCAGGACCTGAGATGCCAATGGAGAGGTTTGTCAACATATTGAAGGAGGAGTACGAGAAAGCACGGAAAGATTGTGTGCTGATGTCTAAGAGGACCAGAATTGATTGGAACTTGGGTGGAAAGTTTCATGTTGAGACAAATGGTGAAAAGATGAAAGGAATGGTTCGCTTTGCTGTGTTTAAGCCCAACACGTGCCATATCATTCGACTTGATGTGAGTTTTTATTTTCCTTCTCTTGTTGTGTTAAAATTTGATCCAGCTATTGTTTCAGTCGTTGACAACTGGTTTCAGAATTTGTTTAGACCCTCTTTTTTTTCATTGTTCTGTTCATATATTGTTTTACGAGAATGACCTGATCTCTGAGCTAATTCTTTCTTCCTGTTTTCTGATGTTCTCTGTCTCAACTTCTCTCTCTGGATCAGGACGGTTCTGGTACAACTTCCACCATGTATGAGGTCAGCATTACTGTTCTGAAAAAATATAGATATGCTATACCTTTGTCTACTTATGCTGGTGTGTGATGGTACACTCTTTCTTTTGCAGAACTTGTGGGATTTGACCCCTGACCCTGATCTTCTAAAAGAACCACCTGAAAATTACAGCTTTGAGACAGCTCTTGCGGATCTAATAGTAAGTGTTTCAGTAAACTTACCTGAAAAGATAGAATGTCTGATGGAAAATTTATGTGTTTAGTGTTGGTTCGAAGTGTGCACAGTGCCTTGTTGTTAACTGATGCAGTGTCTCTTATTTTTTGTTGTGTAAACTGAACTTTCTTACTTCTAGGATTGTTCTTGTGGATTTCCCATTAAACATGACAATTTTACGCAAATAGATTAACTTACTCTCGATTGGCAACTTCATTTTGACACTATTTCTCTGGATCTGTTGATGAAATTGGCTTTCGTATCTGTTTGCTTTCTCTCTTATTCTAGATATGGCATCCTAAATTTACTGTTTCTTAATTTACAGGACAATTCCTTGCAAGCTGTATGGCCTTTTTCCGACGGAGATCCAAAACTGATTAGGTTTGTACTTGTCATAAGAGGTTGGTTAGATGAGCATTATTGAGTGTGATCCTTCAATTCATTTAATTGTTTGTGCAGTGTGGATGTTTCTAGTGATCGGATTTCTGTCTTTGATACCGGGAGGGGAATGGACAGTAGTGAAGCAAATTCTATTGATAAATGGTAAGATTTTTTCTTCAGTTTCATAGGATACTAGGAACGGATTATGCGTTACAGTTATGAACTGAGAAAGTTGTTCTATAGAACATATAGCTTCACATATATTATATAGTGGGATTGATAATGCAATCAAGTACTGTTTGCTCAGTTTGATACTGCTGGCTTGATTTGTTGGTGGTAACTTATTGGGATTGATAATGCAATCAAGTATTGTTTGCTCACTTTGATACGGCAGGCTTGATTTGTTGATGTTAACTTGAACATTTTTCACTTTGTTTGCAATTGCTCAGGGGGAAAATAGGGGCCTCATTACATAGATCTCAAAAAATCCGTGGTGTTGGAGGCAAACCACCTTATCTCAAGGTAATTCATTAGTCACGCTTAGGTTCGTTTTCTTCTGGCAAGTTATAGATTTTGTGTTTAAAATATTTGATGGATAATTAAACACCTTCGGTCAATATATGTCAGTTTAGATGTTCCTTCTGTATCACTACCTGCTATATTACTGATCTGAAGAAGATTTGCTCTTTTTCTATGTAGCCGTTCTTTGGAATGTTTGGGTATGGTGGACCTTATGCTTGTATGTTCTTGGGAAGGTACGAGTTCAGCTTCTGTGTTCCCAACCTTTGGTTGTCTGCATTATCTTGTTGCGTCTAACTCTCTTCCCTGATTAGGCGTACTCTAGTGTCTTCTAAGACGAAAGAATCCAAGAAAGTATTCACTTTGCAATTCAAGAAAGAAGCCTTGATGGACAATCGGTCAATCTTGGGAAAACACTGGAAGGTAATATGATTCAGCAGTTTTAAATTTAGCTCTTTTTCACGTGTTGCTGTCAATGTTTCCTAACAAATGAATTCTTAATTTCTTGTACAGACTGATGGTGGCATGAGGGACCCTACAGAGGAGGAAATTAAGTTAGCACCTCATGGAAGTTTTACAAAGGTTCACCCTTTTCAATTGTTTCTTCCCTTGTTCCCATATGGCATGAAAAATGACCTTCTATACACTATCAGATATACATAAACATATACAGTCGAAATTATTTTCCTCTGAAATAGTTTCTACCCACTTAATCTTCATATTCTTTTTTTGTTTGTGAGTAGTTCATTTTCTTTTGGACTAACTTTTCCCGTTTAAACTGCAAGCTATGATATGTTCTCAACTGATTATCTGAAACTCCTGGGCTATATTTTTTGTAGGTTGAGATATTTGAACCAGAATTTGACATCTCAAAACTATATCAACTCCAGTGCAGGCTTAAGGATATTTACTTTCCTTACATCCAGGTATTCATAGGCTATTATTAATAATATTATATTACTATTCAGTGAAGCCTGAAACTGTGTTATAAATAGGAAAAGATGTATGAGTTTACGTTTGCTAATTTATGTTTTTCTAATAGTTCAGCTTTGGCTTTTTTGGTTCTAATGAAATGTCACACCATTCTTTTATTTTTTCCTTATCAATCTGTAGTGTGATGAACTCTCCAAAACTGGGAAGACTGAATGGCCTGTAGAGTTTCAGGTTTGTCACTATCATCATCATTGGCTAAGTAATTGTGTTCCTCGTTCAGTATTACGAAGAGTATCGTTTGCTGCTAAATAAGCTATGTTTCACGTTTGATATTATCATTCTAAGATAAATTACTTTAAGTGTTCTTGATTATACTCTTTGCCTGCTCCTCTTTCACTTTTCCAGGTCAATGGAGAAAATTTGGCTGAGATAGCAGGTGGAGAGGTTGCCATTACCAACCTAAACTCCAGGGGTGAAGAATTTTGGTTCCAGATTCGATTCTCTCTTACCAGCGAAAAAAGAGAAGGTAAAAACCCTTATTCAGATCAAGACGTTTTCTATCAGTTAAGCTCCCAGCTGCTTTTGCTTCAGTATTTGGTAGCAGCTTCTACTTAAAGCTACCGTCGGTATATTATGTGTGCACAGTGGAATGCTGAAATGTTCTCCTAGCAGAAGCACAAAAATCGCAATCCCAAATGTTTCTCTTTGTTTGGAGTCTGACTATATGATTTTTTTTGTAGGGAGACCACAAGAGGCAAATGCTCGCCTCAAATTTGTTTATTTTCCAATCGTCCAGGTATGACAATCCTTTCTGAAGTAGCAAACATTGCCTTTGGTTACTTTCTTGAACTAAACACTTGAGAATCTCTGCAGGGAAAAGAAAGCATTGAGAAAATTTTGGAGAATTTAGAAGAGGAAGGATGCAAAGTTTCCGAAAGCTTCGAGACTTTTGGTCGTGTTTCAATAAGGAGGCTTGGTCGTCTACTTCCAGAAGTCCGTTGGGTTAGTCTTTTCTTGTAACCATTATCATGCTGATTTATGGTGTGGAGGATAAGAAAGTTGTTCGAATGTGCTTGAAGACAAGAACTTATTGCGTTGTTTTTGTTACCATAAATATTTGTAGGATTCAATACCGTTTATGAAACAAGGAAACAGAGCGTCTACTTTGCAGAAAAGTTGCCAAAGAGTAAAATGCTTTGTCGGTACGAAGTGCTTATACCTTGTCAGTTGTATATGTAGCTCTGCTTTATAATTGTTTATGAACGTACATTTTCTGTGGTTGCAGATTTGGATGCTGGTTTTAACCCAACGCCCTCCAAAGTGAGATAAATGCTCTCCTAGATTAAACTTTTTAAGTATTTAGTACATTATCATCTGATCTCTGATGAATATACTTATTTACAGACCGACCTTGCGAGCCAAAATCCTTTCTCAGTGGCTCTAAGAAACTTTGGTAGTAAATCGACAGAGAAGGAGAAGGATTCTGGTCAGTGAATCCTTATGCGATCATGTTTTTCCTCTTCTTTAAGTACTTAGATTATAATGAATTGTTGTTCTTACAGATGTCAAAATTATGATTCACCGAGAAGAAAAACAACTCAACGTCAAACAACTGGAGCAGACATATAGGGATTGGGTTACAAAGATGCATACTAACCATGATGAAGAAGCTACATCGGGTCAAGATGAACCTACTCTCGTTGTTGAACTGGATAAAAAGGCTCTTAACATTTCGCATGATGGTATGTATTAGCTTTTCATAGAAGATAAATAAACTTTATTTGGAAAGCTATCGTCTCAAAATGCATGTTTTCTAAGCATTTTCATATATTTACATTTTTTTACTTGCATTGGTCCTGTAGTAGAAACATACTTGAGGATTTCGTTGATAAGACTTTTCTCTCTCCATATTTCGTAAATAAGACATTGTCTGAATTGGGCACTCATACCTGCAATGATTTTGATCTCTAGCTGTGAGGGTGCACAAGGTAATTACGAGAAAAGGAAAGTCGTGGAAGCGTGGTCAGAATATAAAGATTCTGAAAGGAGCCTGTGCTGGGGTTCACAATGGCAATGTCTACGCTACAATTGACTATTTTCTAATAGAAGGGTTCGAGGACGAACCAGGCGGTTAGTACCATCTCCACCGTCATTTGAATTACAAATATGATGATGTTTTGTAGTAGTGGTTGTGGCTTGAGCTGTCTCTTTTATGTCTTATGAGCAGGTGATACTCGGATTTTATGCAGGTGACTTTTCTTTTCTCTCTCATTTGACTTGGTCTAAATATTCATTGCTTGTTCTGTATCATATACCTTTAATTTTTAGGCCTATCAACCTCCCTAAGAACAAGGGATGCATGCTTTCAATCATCGATGGAACTCCAAGTCTGGAAGTTCAGAGTTCTTTATCTTTACCGATCGCTATAATCGACTCTGGAAAGGTCAGTCACTTAGCTATTACCATCTTGTTTTTTGTTTTTTTATTTCTCCTCTTCTGCTTACAGCAGCTAATGATTTCAATCTGAGAAATGTTTTTCCGTACAGTGCCTACATGTAAATGCGGACGAATGGAATACACAACTTGAGAAGCAACAGGAAAAGGCACCGTCAAAAATTGATTTACTGGATGAGCGAGCTTGCAACGAATTGAAAATTGATGGGGTAAGAACGTTTTATTATCTAGTACAAACTGTAGAGTCAAGTTTTATAGTAATAGAGTCTGATGTCAACAATCAACAATAAGCACTTTTTTTCTATCATTTAGCTTATCATTAGATAGTAACATTGAATGTATGAATATGTTACAGGAATTACCGGTTGGTGATCCTGTGCGTGCTGGGCGAGCTCCCCCCCAACAGATTGTCGCAGTTGTCCGACCTGCATGCTTCACATCTTCAACACCGCAGAAGAAGTTGGACCAGAAACATATCGTCAAGGATGGGGAAGAAATGGTCATGGTAGTTAAGCGGCTAGACACATATATGAAATCGAGTGATAAGAAATGGTCATGGTCATGTTCCCAGCGCGTATTGCCTACTTCCCGTGATGGGATTAGTGGTCTTTACATCTTTTCACTCGGGTCCAAGTTTTCAAACCTTTTCGAGAAAGCTGGCACTTACAACTTCTCGTTCTCTGTTGTAAGTAAATTTCTGCACTTCTTTTTGTATCTACAGATAGATTTTAAAAGACTGTTCGATGAATTAAACCTCGCAGTTTAATCTGCTAGTTATATGTTTCGAGTAATCATATAATGTAATTGCGCAAACACTTTACCTTCAGGGAGACTCAATTAGGTGCAAGAAGGAGGTGGTTGTCAGACCTTCAAAGGCAGCAAGTTGGAAACTTGAAGATAATCTGGAGCCCGCTGTTCGGTAAGACTCATAAACTCTTCAGAAATGGCATATATACAAGTCAAACCTCTCTCACTTTCCTTCACTTTAATTCTTGGACTATCGAACTTGATCAGTATTATTGCGTTTCGACAGAGTTGGCTCTTCTCTTCCACCTTTCTGTGTTGCTTGCTTTGATGAGTACGATAATCGCGTACCGTTCGCTTCTGTTCCAAGCCTGGACGTTAAACTGGAAGCTAACCCTGGATTCCAACTCGATTTTGATAAAATTGAGGCCAAGTTGATAGAAGGTCGATCAATTCTCAAAATCGAGGTATATCTGCTACTTGTATGGTTTAAACACTGATGCTTTGAGAACATATACTAAAAACAGTCCGTAGAATAGGCAGTTGACATTGACGGTGGTTATTTCTTAGAGAAGTCTACAAAATATCTTGATGTTCTGAATCTAATGCAGAATATGGTCGTTGAGACTGATGAATTAGACAAGATAAGACCAAATTATGAAGCAACCTTAGAGATACGCGCAAAGGACAAACCTTTTTCTGTCTCGGTTGCTTGTAAAGGTAAGCTTTAATTCTATGGTATTGGTTTTCATAAGTCTCTCTGCAAAAGCTTTCACCAAAATTCACAAGAGACTATCAAAGGTGTTCTTACATCCGAAACTAAGAGCCGGAGTATATTGTTCATTTATATTACTTTAAGAATTTTTGTTCTGGTTCAGTGATTCCCGGGCCTGTGGAACGTGTTGCAATGAATAATCCCCATGCTTTAGATAATTTGCTACCAGGATCTACTGTTGACACTTTTATCCTGGAGGTATATAATATAGGTCTATGCACATTGTTATACATTAATCAGTTTTTTCATCTAAATGAAGTTGACCATTATTTTCATGCAGATTTTCGATGAGTACAATAACCATGTTGCAGAAGGGACCGATGTTCTGTTACATATTGATGGCTACCGTATCCACGACTGGATGGGCGTTACTCGTAAGGTGTGAGAAGCTTATTCTAGTAAAGTATAGGATTCTCTGTTTGACATGTCGAGTGAATCTTATAGTCTATACTGTCTTCTCGGTATTGCAACACAATGTGGATGACGCAGTTTCGTAGATGGTTTGGATTTTTGGTTTCAGTCACTCTTCAAAATTTGTTGATTATTTGATAGGTTGATGCTAGTGGCTGCATTGATCTCTCTGGCATTCTCAAAGTCACAGAAGGCTATGGGAAATCTGGTAACATGATCTCTTCAATTTCTATATTTACTTACCATCATTCCTTTTTATGATTATTTTCTGATTGTCTAGTCTTTGTTTTTTTTTTTTCTCTACAGTCTCATTCTCTGTCATGTCTGGTAATGAAGAGATCTTCAAGAAAGAGTCTCAAATCCAGGAACGAGAGCTAAGACTTATAACAGAGGTAAAGACTTGTCTCTCTTTTTACACACTTCTCATTCTGGGAATTGTTTGACTTCTCATACTGGAACTGTTTGTTTTGATCAGCTACCCGTCTCCTGTGCTGCTGGTTCAAATATCCAAAACCTCATCTTTAACGTGACGGATTCAGATGGTTCTGTAGATGCTACTATCCATGATGACGAAAAATCGGAGTGTTTTCATACCATGAGCATTGATTCCGGTTCAGGCAACATTCAGAGTGGAATCAGATATGCCTTTATCCACGGGTCGTGCAGAGTTCCGACTCTTTCCGTGCCTGAGAATGAGAGTGTCTTTTCTTTCAGGGTGTTCCATTCTCGATATCCTGAGCTTCATGTTAACTTAGAGGTCGTCATTTGTGAATTGCCTTATATATTGCAACATGTTTCAACCATTGGTAGAACCTTTTTACTTTTTTTCACACTGATTCTCTTGTATTCGATCTTCAGATTCCGCTAATTCCTGCTCTAACATTTGAAAGAGATGAGATTGGGTGTTCAACACCTTACTCAAAGACGACTACAACACCTCAATCAAAGATGGCTTCAACCACAAATCCAGGGCTGAGTCCAACTCCCAGTGTAGGGCTGGGGCTAACTCCATGTTCACAGTTTGGAATTTTGGCCATTAGGTCATCGTCATTGGATCACAGTAGCCAAACTGGCCTGATAGATATGGCGCAGTTCACTGAGGTATGGTAATCATCAATTAAGCCACAAATATTATATTTTTTTGTTGTTTCATTTACCTCTTGACGAGAGCAATAGAATATGTAGAATGATCTAGCATTTGTATTCCAAGTTCATCTCAACAGTGTGTTTGAAAAGTGCACATTTCTCCTGCAGAGTTTAAAACAAAAACTCGATATATACGGAGCACAGAAAACGGAAATAGATGAGCGCCTAAAACGTTTGGAGGCTGAACAAGGACAAGCTGAGCAAGAGCTGGGTACTTTGCAAGGTAACTATTATCTTGGTTAAGTTTAGAGATTTTTACGTTATGATCTTACAAACTGGCAATTCTCACGTGTTCATGTGAATTTCATCTCAGCTTCTCTGGGACCTATCAGTGCGGCGTTCCCAGAATGCCTATCCACTAGAGAGTCGATGATGAGGCAAATCGAAGAGAAGCAGCATCACACTGCAGCAGCAGTGTTCTGTTGTTTGTACAGAAAGGCTGCACCTCCTCAGTCTAGGTTACTGTCAAATAAAGGAGTCTTTGGCATCGTAGCTCTTCTCGGTTCAGTTGCCTCCACTTCACTAAGCAGGTTACATCAATTTATAGCCAAGTTCTTTTCTGATTATAGTATCTACGGTTGTGGCAAATCTTCAATCTCTCAAGTTGTTTGATATGGCAGGGTTTTGTCTGAATATTTGGGGAAAGACACAATGCTTGCGTTGGTATGCAAATCATCACAATGTGGACCGATGAGTGTTGAGTATATGAGGCTACAATCCGAAGCAGCTTTGCTCAATCGATCTATAACCAGTCGATTTCTTATTATTTGTCTTGATGCAACTAGGTAAATTCTTTACACTTTCTTTTGGTTTTTTGGATTTGTTGCTAATCTTTTGGTGCTCTAATGAAAAACATGCAGACCTTGGAGCAGTGGACTTGTGAGAAATGATCCTCAGAGGAAACTGGCCATGGACAACCCTTACCTACCTAATGGAGATCCTATACCGGGTTTCATAGGCTACGCCGTGAACATGATCGAGTTGGATCTAGCGGACCTGGATATACAAACAAACTCATGTCATGGGCTCAGAGAGACGCTTTTCTATGGGCTTTTTGGAGATTTACAGGTATACGAGACCGGAGAGTATCTTCAAGCAGCTCTTCCTTACATCAATGAAGATGCTGTCTCTTTAGATGGTGTGATCTTCAAAGAAAATGGATTTATATACTCCGGATGCTGGTAAATGCGCTTTCTCTTTATCCTTAATACCATTTCAGTTATTGAGTTTGGAACTTTAAAGCTTGAGACTTGACTTGCAAGCTTTCCAGGTTTTGCTTTAGGTTATTTGTGACTGTTGATGATCTTTGGTTATTGTGTGTGTGTGTTTTTTTTTTGTCATGGCAGCGAACCGGAAATTCATTTTCCGATAACAGTAACAGAGAAGCAAGAAAAGACTTTGGTGAAATTGGAGTTAACAAGAGACAGAAAGAGAAAGGCAGAGAAGATGATGGCTGAAGAGAATTGTTCGTTGCGGAAGCTAGAGAAGAAGTTGAAGAAGGCGACGCAAAAATACCAAAATTTTACAGCAGCCATGGCAGACTCTTAGGACAAACGAAGGAGATATGTAAAAATGGTTTTGGTGCTTTTAAGGATGGTTAATCTTAGTTCTGAAACTTTCATCTTGTTTCGGTTAGGGGCTTAGGGCTGTTTTGTTGTGAATATAATCATCTGCACTGCATTGCTTGGTTCACTCTACACTCTCACCATTTTGGTTTGTAGATAAGGAAGAGTTATCTTTTTAAGTTTATATTATTCGTATACTTATTTCCATAGATTAATTTCTTAAAATCAAACTTATTAAGTTACTACCACTTCATTATAATTGAGGAGTAATTCGATAAATATACAAGGATCTGGGTATTTGGCAAATATCAAAAGTTCTGTACTTCGCTTAATAGCAAAAGATCACTGGGGAATTCGGTGAAACATAAAACTTATTGAATTCGGGTATTTTTCTGAATATAAAAAGTTGCGGATAGCTCTCAGTAATATTTAAACGACTTGGAATATTTCTGCATACAAATTAAAAAATCAATTTCATCAATTTCAAAATAATTAATTGATTACTATAATACAGTTGGCAGAATTAAAACAGTCAAATCAATAAAAAAAAAAATCAGTTAATTTTGCATGGAAACAAAATAAAAATATTTAAAAGGAAACAAAAAAATATTTAAAGGGAAACAAAATTTAGTTTGACTAAAAGGTAATTTTAAAATAAGCAAGAGAGAGTATTTCTTAGTTATACAATTAATGAAAAATACAAAACAAATTTAGAAAAACATGTTTATGGCATAAAAAAAAAATCAAACTTAACTTTTAAGGAATACTGATAACATCTATCTAAACTAATTACCACACATTCATTTGCTTGTTTTGGTAAATCGAGCCCCAATGAGAAAAACCAATAAAATCACATTTCCATTGTAAGAAATTACACATTTCCATTGTGAGAAATTAAAAATACTATGTTTAAATTAACCTTCACTACTCCCTTGCTCCCAGTCATACTTCTTCTTCTTCTTCTTCTTCTTCTACTCTTTCTGCATTTTCCCTCAAAAGGTAATACATAATTTCTCCTTCTTCTTATCCTTTAGTTTTGGTATTTCTCTCCTTCTAGTTTTCTGGTTTACTCTACGAAGAGAGATGAGTTTGCAAGTCTTACGTATCTGAAATTTGTTTTCAGATGAGCAAGAAGAGATCGTACGGGAGATTATTTCTCTCAGATGATGACGAAGAAGAAGATAAGTTCTACACTTTCAAGGTTCTTTTACCAAACAGCACAAGTGTGACACTCGCACTTACCAACCCAGGGTCCGAAATGTCAATGAAGAATTTTGTAAATCTGGTGAAAAAGGAATATGAGAAATCTCGTAAAAACTGTGAGTTGTTGTTGTGTAAGAAGAGGAAGCAGGTTGATTGGAACCGGGCTGCTGATTCTTATCTCGAGTTTAACGGTGGAAAGATTAGTGGCATCGTTAGATTTGAGATGTTTAAGCCTGATTTGTGCAATATAATACGTCTTGATGTGAGTTATTTTCTTTTGCTCTATTGCTCTTCTTTTTCTTTTTTTTTCATTTGCTCTTTTCATAAGTGTTGAATTTTCAGCTAATTTTCAACTTGTAATCTCTGATCAGGATGGATCAGGTGAAACTTCCATTATGTATGAGGTCAGTATATATTATGATTATTATATAGTTATATAATTGACTCCTTAAGTTGGTTTAGTGATTGATTATGGTCTTGGTTTTTGCAGAATATGTGGGATTTGACACCAAACACTGATTTGCTTAAATATCGTCCTGAAAACTATAGCTTTGACACAGCTCTTGCGGATCTGATTGTGAGTGTTTCAGTTACAATTACTTGAAAAGATAGAATTTTCTAATGGAAAAGTTGATTTGCTTTGTGTTTCTTTAAATTGTTAACAAGAGTTTTGACAACAATATTTTTGTATTAGATGATGACATTAAGATTGACTGTGTTAGTTAGCTTTCTGGTTGATTCCTGATATGAAACTTTAATTATCATATTTCTTATATAAAACAGGATAATTCTTTGCAAGCTGTGTGGTCTTGTTCCCCTGGTGAACGACGATTAATTAGGTTTGTTCTTGTCATAAAACTTCAGATGATCAAAACATAGTTTTTATCCTTTGATTTTACGTGTGATTGTTTAAACAGAGTGGATGTTCACAAAGATCGGATTTCAATCTTTGATTCTGGTCCTGGAATGGACACTAGCGAGGCAAATTCCATTGCTAAATGGTTGAGTTTATTCCCCGCAATTTCTGTTTTTTCAAATATGCTCTCCAAACATATGGATGATAAATATTGTTATTACTTATTCGACAAGTTAAGTATTCTCATTTATTTAACAAATTGTGCAGGGGGCGAATAGGAGCGTCGGTACATCGGAATCATAAATCCAAGGCTGTTGGAGGAAATCCACCATACCTAATGGTAGTTAACTATGTCTAAATAATCTCAGATTTTGCCTTTTCCTGCTTGCAATAAATTTATCTTGAATCTTTCTAAAGAAGATTCACTCTTTTGCTTGTAGCCATACTTTGGTATGTTTGGATACGGAGGTGCATACGCTTGTATGCATTTAGGAAGGTGATAATTTTTTTTTCTTCTGTTAACTTATCAATGTTAATTTATGATTGTGCCTTTTTTTTCTTTTTGGTTGCATTTAACACATTTCCATGACTCTAGGCGTACTTTGGTGTCTTCAAAGACCAAACTGTCTCAAAAGGTTTTCACATTGCAATTCGACGAAGAAGCACTGATTGACCATAATCATATCTCTGGGAAAAATTGGAAGGTAACAATAATAATAATAATATTTTGACGTAAAATTTAGCTTCTTAATTGACTTGTCATAATATATATCCTTAAAAGTTGTATTTAATTAATTTATTTTTATAGGTTGATGGTTGAATGAGGGATCCCTCAGAACTAGAAATTAAGCTATCGCCACACGGAAGTTTTACAAAAGTACATACCATATTTCAAGTTTGTTTATTTATTATTTCAGTTTGATCAAGTTAACTAGTGATTCTGGAAACTGAAAAATGTGTTTCTCTCTTGTGTGATCCTCATCTTAGCTCCTTTATTCTCATGAAACTTTTAAGTTATAATGTGTAACCTACTTACCTGAAAGTGTTTATTCTATTTTATTTCCAGGTTGAGATATTTGAACCAATATGTAAGATCCCGGAGATATATCAACTTCGGTGCAGACTTAAGGATATTTATTTTCCTTATATCCAGGTTTTTTCTTTGGCTAATATTAACACAATATATGCGACAGTCTCTCTCTTTGGTCAGAGTTTTCATTTCGACTCTCTTGTCAACTTGTAGAATGATGAAATCTCCAAAACGGGGAGGACTGTAAGGCCTGTAGGGTTTCAGGTTTGATCCCATCATTCTAATTTTCCTTTTTTTTTTTTTTTTTTTTTTTTTTTTTTCAATTTTTTTTTTTTTTTTTTNTCTATCGTTGGTCATATCTAAAAAAAAAAAACATTTAACCGTTTTCAAGGTCAATGGAGTGGATTTAGCTGAGATATTGGGTGGAGAGGTTGCCACTACAAACCTAAACTCTAGGGGTGAAGAATTTTGGTTTCAGATTCGATTCTATGAGAAAAGAGAAGGTACTAGCCCTTCTACAGTTGAAGATTCTTCCTCTCAGTTGTTTGAAGTCTGACTAGATATTTATATATATCTTTTTGTCCTTAGGGACATTACAAGAGGCAAATGCTCGGCTCAAGTTTGTTTATTTTCCAGTCATACAGGTATGATAATCCGTTCCAAATAAGCTTAACTTGTCATTTGGTTACCTTCATGAACCAAACACTCTGAAATTTGTATGTATGTTGCAGGGAAAAGAGAGCAATGATATCATTTTGGAGAGCTTAGAAAAGGAAGGATTCGAAGTTTCTGAAAGCTTCAGAACTTTTGGTCGTGTTTCTGTAAGAAGGCTTGGTCGTCTACTCCCACAAGTCCCTTGGGTTAGTTTAACCAACCGATATTTGGCTATTTTTAGTGTGTCAAGGATATTAAATGTTTATGACCATTGACCAAATGCCATTTTTGTGTTACTAATATAAGTCTTGTGTTTAGGCATCAATTCCGTTTATGGAAAAAGGAGCCAAAGCCTCTACTTTGCGGAGATGTTGCCAGAGAGTGAAATGTTTTGTCGGTATGTAATGAAACCCTCATCATACATAGTCAAATTATATTGTATACATACGTGACACATCTCCGTTTTAAATTGCTTTTATGTATATATGGTGGTTGCAGATTTAGATGCTGGTTTTAGCCCAAGTCCTTCAAAAGTGAGCTTCACACTATCCTAGATTTAGTTAATGTAACTAATTAGTACTATCTCTGTTGAAATTATTGAACATGGCTTTTTTACAGACTGATCTTGCAAGCCAAAACCGCATCTCTGTGGCTCTGAAAAACTTTGGTAGTAGATCGAAGGAGAATGATAACGGTTAGTTTTAAAAACCTCATTTGCAGTCATGTTTTTGCGCTCCTTCTAGTGACTAAAATATACTTTAATCTTTGTGTTTTTAAAGTTGTCAGAATGAGGATTCATAGAGTAGGAAGATTATTGAGTTATGAGGAAGTGGAACAGAGTTATCAGGAATGGGTTCTTAACATGCATAATTGTTACGATCAAGAACATGCATCAGGTGAAGATGACGCAATCGTTATTTTTCATTCCTTGGATAACAAGTCTCTTGGCATTTCGCCTGATTGTAAAGGTACGTAGCTGCAAACACTTCATGATTTCGGATAATGACAGTATAAAATGGTTATTTGTAAACGCAATGCTTTTTTTTTTTTTTAATATTATTTCTAGCTGTGAGGGTGCACAATGTAATTAAGAGAAAAGGAACGTCATGGGAACGTGGAGAGAAGATCAAGATTCTCAAAGGAGCATGCGCAGGTGCTCACAAGACCGATGTCTACGCCACTATTGACTATTTCATAATAGAAAATTTCGAGGACGAAACAGGAGGTAAGTACTGTCTCTATATCATCATTTAAACAACAAATGAGAAACATGTTTTGAACTCTTTTTATGTGTGCAGGTGATGCCCGGATTATATGCAGGTGATTGTTTTCATTTGACTAGCTCTTGATATTCGACAAGTTCCACTACTATTAGTTGTATATATTCTGATTTTTTTTTTTTTTAATCTAGGCAAATGAATATCTCTGAGGATGAGGGATGCTTGGTTTCAAACACTGATGGAGTTTCAAGAATGGAAATTCGACGTTCTTCATCTTTCCCAGTCAGTGTTATCGACACTGGAAAGGTCAGTCTCGTAACCCTCAACCATATTCTTTTTCTTCTGCATACTCTCTTTTAACTTCACTCTGACTAGCTAGCTCTGAGATATATGTGTTCTACAGTGTCTACTTATAGATGAGAATGTATGGAATACAAAACTTGGGAAACTAAGTAGAAAAGCTCCATCAAGAATTGATTTGCTGGATCGGAGAGATTGCGCAGCTCTAAACTTTAATGGGGTACGACCGTAGGAGGAATGTTTTATTTTCTTACATCAAATGAGTAAAGATTTAGTAACTGGATAGTTAAAATTTGTTTATAGTGTTAACTAACTTTACGAAACATGTCACTTAATAGGAATCAACAGTTGGTGATATGGTGTGTGCTGGGAAAACTCCCCCGGAACAGTTTGTTGCGGTTGTTCGACCTGGTAGCTTCACATCTTCGAAACTGTCGAAAACCTTAAATCAGAGACAAATTGTGAACATAGAAGAAGAAATGCTCATGGAAGTAGAACTACAAGGAAACAATATGAAATCAGGAGACAAGAACGGCGCCAAAGCTTTGTATTCTCATCGCTCTTTTCCTACGTCTCGTGGAGGGTTTCATGGTCTTTACGTGTTTCCACTCAAGTCCAAGATCCCGAACTTATTCAAGAAAGCTGGCGTTTACAATTTTTCTTTCTCTATTGTAAGTAACGTTATAATCTTTTTTTTTTTTTATCTGCCATTAAAGTTTTCTAAGTTGTTACATATATAATCTGATTGTTGAACATGACTTTTGTTTCAGGGAAGTTCGATTACTTGTCAAAAACAAGTGCATGTGTCACCATCTTCCAAGGTTGGAAGTTGGAAACTTGGTAACAACCTGGAATCGATTATTGTGCCGTAAGACTCGTAATCATATATCCCATCCGTTTCTTTAAGATGAATTTTCTAGTTTTTTCACAAAGTTTAATAAAGATTACAAGTTCAATACATTTTCTAAAGTAAATAAATTTAAACCAATAGTAATCAAGAAAGACAATAAAATCTGATTTTTTTTTTTTAATTTAGTTAAGAAAAAGTTATATTGAAAACCTATAAAATGTATCTTCAAAGAACAACAAAAAATAGATTAAAAATTCATCTTAAAATATGGAAGGATCAGTATATAGCAAACATATCAAGAAATGTTATTTTTTTCGTTCCTTCTTATAAAAATTTGATCAATATATGGTGTTATCTACAGTGTGGGATATTCAATTCCGCCTTGCTATATCGCTTGCTTTGATGAGAATGGTAATAGGTTATCATTCACCTCTGTTCCATCTCTGGAAATTAAAATAAAAGCCAGTCCGGATTTCGAAGTCGTGATTGATAAGCTTGAGGCCAGCCTGATACATAGTGGAGTTCTCAAACTCAAGGTATTTAACTACTAATATTATTCATGCACTAATTAATGTTATGTTTTGACTAGTGTGTAAACTGTAAACTATTAATATTCCAAAATTTCTTGTAACTAATATAGAATATGCTCGTTGAGACTGGTGGGTTAGACCAGATCAGACCAGATTATAAAGCAACCTTGGAGATATGCTCAAAGGACGAACCGTTTTCCGTCTCAGTTGCTTGTAAAGGTAATGCTTAATGCGTTGATGTTGTATAGTAATTAACAGTTTTCATATGCCTGTTCTGCAAAAGCTTGTACAGCAAGATACACAAAAAGTGATATTTCCTTTAACAGCTTTTCAAATGTTTTTCAGTTAAACCTGGGCCTCTGAAGTTTGCTGTCGAGAAAAATCCACAGGCTTTGGAAAATCTACTTCCAGATTGCAATGTTGAAGATTTTATCTTGGAGGTATATATATATATATAGATAATAATTTATAAGCATTTATTTGTTCAGTAAAGAATGTTTCCATAAAATCAAGCTGAGTATGTTAATTTTCATGCAGATGTTTGATGGATATAATAACCATGCTGCTGAAGGTGCCAATGTGGTGATATGTCTTGATGGCTATCGTATCCAAGACTCAGTGGGTTTAAACCGAAAGGTGCGAGAACCTTCTTCGCTTTCAATTATTTCCATTAAAAGAATGGCTGAGCAATGTTTTAATTTGCATGGATTTAATGGATAGTTTTAGCTAAAAATGCTAGGATAACATATGATGAAGTCAAATTTGGTTTCATTTTTTTTTTTTTTTTTTTTTTTATTTTTTTTTTTNATCATTTTATAGGTTGATAGATGTGGCTGCGTTGATCTCTCCGGAATTCTCAAAGTGACAACAGGATATGGGAAATCCGGTAAAATCTGGTGCCATTATTTTTTAATATGTAACAACAACAACAAGAAGTATTTTCTCATTGTCTAATAATGTCTTTGTTTCTACGTACGTAGTATCACTTTCTGTGATATCTGCTGATGTAGAGATCTTCAAGAAAGAGTCTCTCGTTGAAAAAAGAGAGCTCATGCTCCTTACAAAGGTAAGCATAAGTTGACACATTTCAATGCAGTCTGAGTTTTGCTTCTCTTGTTCTGGTGTTATGTCTTTCATCTTCTCTGCGTACAAACCAATCAAGACTTTTAGTCCTTTATCACTCTGAGATTATTTTTTGTTTTGTTTCAGCTGCCCGGGAACTGTGTTGCTGGTTCAAATCTTGCAAACCTCAGTTTCAAAGTGATAGATTCAGATGGTTATATGGATACTAATATCCATCATGACGAAAAATCAGGATCATTCCATACAATGAGCATTGAATCTGATTCAAGCAGCTTCGGGGATGGAATTAGATATGCTTTTGTCCATGGTTCCTGCAAAGTTCCTTCTCTGTCCCTACCAGAGACTGAGGGTGACTTTTCTTTCAATTTTCACCATTCTCGATATCCCGAGCTTCATATGAGCTTAAAGGTAGTAATAGTTTGTCAATTTGAGTTAGTTTACAGTTTTGTTGATAACATTTCCTTTTAATATTCATCCGTTTCTTGATTTTCCAGATTCATCTAACGCCTGCTCAAACATTTGAAAGAGACGAGACTAGGTGTATTATACCTCATCCAAGGATGTTTCTAACACCTCATCCAAGGATTTCTTTAACCACAACTTCAGGCGTGGCTCCAACTCAACAAACTCCATCTTCACAGCTTCGAGTGTTGCCCATGACGGCTTTGTCATTGGCTGGCAGTAGCCAAACTGGCATGATGGATATGGTGGAGTTCGCTGAGGTATGGTTATCACCATTTAAGCCACAAAATATTGATCTCTATGTTCCATTTATGCCCTAAGTGAAAGCATAACAATATATAGAATGATCCAACTTTTGTATTCCGATTTTGTCTCAGCTGCGTCTTTAATATTGCTCTTTTTTTTTTTTTTTTTCATGCAGACTATAAAAGAGAAACTGAATAGTTACAACGCATGCGTGGTGGAAGTAAATGAGCGCGTAAAATGTTTGGAGGCTGAACAAGAACAGACTAACCAAGAGTTGAGTGCTTTGCAAGGTAACTATTTACTCAACAATAACCTATTCCAAAAGTGTGGCAAATAACAGCATAAACCGGAAATTCTAACAAGTTTATGTGAATTTTATCTCAGCTTCTCTGGGACCTCTCGTTCGGCCGTTTCCTGAATGTCTGTCCACCAAAACATCGTTGATGAAAAAAATCGAAGATAAGCATCACGACACTGCTGCATCTGTGTTCTGTACCTTGTACAGAAATGCTCCGACTCCGCAGTCTGTGGTTATGTCAAACAAAGGAGTGTTTGGCCTCGTTGCGCTTCTCGGTTCTGTCTCCTCCACCTCCCTTAGCAGGTGACAACAACTTATAGCTACAATTTTGCATATCCTATTGTTCAAAATACACCAATATCTTAAACGTTATCTGGTTGTATGATAGGGTATTGTCTGAGTATTTAGGAGAAGACACAATGCTTGCTTTGGTATGCAAATCGTCACAATTTACACCAAATAGTGTTGAGTATCTCAGGCTTCAATCCGAAGCAGATAAACTTGGAAGATCAATAACCAATCGGTTTCATGTTCTATGTCTTGATGCAATCAGGTACCTTTTTGTTACACTTTTGGACTGCTGTTACCCACTTACCCTAATATTGTTTCTTACAGAATTATAAGGGTTTCTTGGTAATCCTTTTTCCACAGACCTTGGAAGGATGGAATCCTGAAGAAGGATCCTCAGAGGAGATTAGCCATGGTTGACCCCAAGCTGCCCAACGGAGATCTCATGCCAGGTTTTATAGACTTCGCTGTTAATATGATTAATTTGGCTCCATCAGAGCTTGCTGTCACAACAAGTTCGGGATACGGGATTAGGGAAAGTCTACTCTTTGGCCTTTTCAAAAATCTACAAGTATACGTGACCCAACAACATGTTGAAGCAGCTCTTCCTCACATCAATGGCTGTGGAGCAGTCTCTTTAGATGGTTTTATTGCCAATGAAAACGGATTTATATATTCCGGCTGCAGGTACTTGACTTTTTCTTGATCATTGTTGCATTTAAACACTGAAACTCGACACTTGATTCCCATCTTCGTTTCTTGTTCTCCAAGTTATTTGCATTTGCATGTGACTGCATGCTGATGAGATGATCTTTATTCTATTGGTTTCTGGGTGTCAGCAAAACGGAAATTCATTTTCCGATAATAGTACGGGGCCTACGGGCACATGAAGAAGAGAAGTTGAAAAAATGGGAAGCAGCAAGAGAGAGAGTGACGATGGCGGCAAAGAAGATAGAGGAGGAAAGGTGTTTGTTGCGTAAGTTGGAGAAAAGAATGAAGAGAGCAAATGAAAAATACGGCAATGCAACAAAGCCTTTCTTAGAGAATCTCCTTCTTGAGGAGTGAGGACTAAGGGAGTTAGGAGTTGAACCAGACCAGACTACAACGATTCAAACATTGGTTGACGAGTTTGGTATGTATGGCGGCGATTAGGGGAATCGCTTTGGTTTTGTGATTTGGTGTTTATGTTTTGTTTTGTTATACTTCATCTGTTCTTTAAAACTTTTTTTTTTTGTTTTTTATGATGATAATTTTTTTTAAAGATTTTTGATGCACTTTTTAAGATCTCAAGAAATATTGTTTGAGAATAATTATGTTTTTTAGATTTTTATTGGTTTAAAGTTATAAAAAGTTTTTTCATTGCAAAAATCTATACATTTGTATTTGATTGTGTTGAAAAAAAAAAATATCTTTAGAAAACAGAAAGAGTACGTATGATTTTTTAATAAATGTCAAAATACATATATATATATATATATCATGTCAATATTTTTAAATCTTGACTTTATTGTCATTTTTAATAAATTCTGACCCGAGTACAAACTATATATTTACAACCATTATTTGACATAAACTAATAATAATAGTAATAATTAATTTGAAATCAACATAAATAATAATAAGTTTACAACAACTAAAAGATTTTACGATAGCCACTAATCTATACTTAATATACCAAATACGAACCTATAATTTTTAGCTAGCAAAGAGCAGCAAGACCACCACCATTTCTACTGCTAGGTAGTAGCAGTCAATCCTACCGACAAAAAAGGACATATAGAAGGAAAATTCAAAATTTGACAGCCTAAACTGTTGTTTGATTGAAAATGGGCATGAAATGATGGGTCGATTAAAAAATTATTTTTTGAATATGTAAAATTATATTCAATCAAAAGCCATTGTTACATCAATTGTTACATCAAGTGCTTCATAATTTGAGCTCATAAGTTATTTTTAAGAAAAGAGAAAGTTTACTTCCTAAACTCTTGTAGAGAACCAATACATAATGCTTCCCTCATATGTCGTATCCCCTAAAATGCGAATTGAGCTTAGCCTATTTCGGACAATCTTATCAATGGTCCTCACCATCGTCAACAACAGCGTAGTCGCTTCCCCATGATTTCTCCCGTTTCGCTCCCTCCATATGCCATGAATAGTTGCTTGGAAGACATATCGTAGGACAAAAAGCTTGATATTATCTTGCCCTGAGTTCTTAAGTATGTCGATCAGAGCATCCCAATCCCAATCTGTCGTGTATTGATTACCAAGAATCCCTTTTGCCAAAATCTGCCAAACCTGTGATGAGTAGGTACAGGTGAAAAAAAGATGTTGTTTTGTCTCGATTAAAAAATTAGTATTAGTTAAACTGAGATATAAAAAAAAAAAAAAAAGAACGAAAATGATTTAAGAAAGCAAAGAAAGATCATGAAGAAATTTAGAAAGAAATTAGGCACATGTAGATTTCAATGCTGTCATGTCCTTTTTGTTGCTAGAGTGTAGGAGTCTGAATTTGAGCCAAAGCTCTCTTGTAGGACGGGCATGACTGCATGAGCTAAAGTCTATGAACAGATTTCTTTTCACAGCATTAAATTATTTTTTTGACAAAATATTTTTATAACCTTTTTTATTTGTCAGTACTTACAACTGTTATAAAGAAAGGAAAAAAAAAAAAAAAAAGTCAGTGGGACTCACTTCAAAATAATGCAGTAAACTTTATATTTTGTCATAAAAGGAAGGATTATTTTACGGGCGATTTACTGTTGTAACTGTTTTGCAAGATGAAAAGAGCAAAAATAGATAAAAAGTTAGAAATTGCTCACATAACCTATTGTACCCGTTTTACCCTTTTTCGCTTGATAACAAAAAACGTTATTACGATACTGCCATTAATGAAAAATAAAAAGAATTTGCGGTAGATTTATAAAGTCCACGGCTTAATTGATGGTAGAGTTTTTGAACAATTGTAGATATTATAAAATGTCTGATAGAGTTATAATCTTAGTTGTAGGCTTATTCGAGAGTGGTAGATTTATTTTTTTAGTGATAGACTTATCGCAATCGACGACCTAGTAGACATATCTGGAAATGATAGATTTTTAATAAAATTGGTAGATTTTTAAAATAGTTGTGGGTAGATAAAATTTGAGACGGTAGATTTTGTAAATAACTCGTAGACTATTTTCCCGAGTGGTAGACTTATAGGTTAGATTTTTGGAAATGTGGTAGATTTAATTTTGATAACGGTAGACTAACCATTGTTCTGATAGATTTTCTCTATATAGTGGTAGATAATTAAGAATGACAGTAGAATTTTTATAAGAGAACAAAGTTTTTACCCAACATAGTGGTGGTAGATTTAATTTACGTAGTGGTAGATTAAAAATATGTTGATAGATTTATTGAATTTGTAAGGTTATTACTGGTAGACTTTTTAAAACACTTTTATTTTACTACACTAACCTGAAGCGGTAGATTTATGTGATAGACTTATAATGGTTGTAGATGTTTAAGCATATGTAGTGGTAGATTTATACGAAAAAATGTTTGGGATTTTAATAGGACAATGTTACCATATGAGGTGTTATATGAGTATCATATTGTGGGTGCTGAAAAGCACACTCAAAATTTATAGGTTTTGTAAGGAAAAAACTTAAGGAGATTTATTGCTAGATTTTGATGTAAGTCGAATGAATCGTAAGTAAGAATTTGGCTAAACGGATTTGTATTAATCGAATGAAAATGGTTACAACGAATTATCAGAAGAGAGAAAGAACTAATCTCAAAAGAAAATACAAGATGAAAATGATAGTAATTAGGTCACAAATGATCAGAATTGGGAACCCCTATCTGAACTGTCGTCATGCTCTTTTTATAGCTCCAGGAGCAGCTACGAACCTCCTCCGCACATCTCGCCACGTGCAGCTAACGATCCCGGTGATCTCGGACCAGACCGGATTTGAATGAGATCTTGTTTGACTTTGTCTTCTTCGTGACAACCACCTGGTCCTTGATTGAGGTAGAGCTAGTCTTTTCGTCGACCGGGACAGCTCGGATGGCCTTTAGCTGGGCTCCAAAGGAGATGGTTGGTGGGCTTGAGGTTCTCTTCTTGGACTTGAGTGGGTTTGGTTTCTAGTTCTGGATCAAAGTGATGGGCCTTTATGGGCTGAATTCCAAGTGTGGAATCCGGGTCCATATAAAATACTTTTAATAGAAGAGTTATTCATACTTTGAAGACATAACGTTTAAAAAAATCAATATAAGAGTAAAATAGAAGTTATAATGTTGGAAATTTAGATATGAATACTACAACACAATTTAAAAGTAAACCACATAACACATGGGATAGCATAGAGTAAACGACACTCACATAAGATTAAAAACAAATAGAGATTAAGAACATCCTTTAGGAGAAGAGAAAATAGGGGATGTCATGCCGCAAACATGAGAGTTATTGTCTTCCACTCTAGTTCCACATCCAGATAAGTGAAGCAAGGAGAATTATGCCCAACACAACCAAAAACTTAATAGCTTGGTTTTCTCTATTGGCGAGAAGCTCAGTAATGAGGTGAATTTAATATTCTATCATGGCCATATTCGCTTCAAGTACCTCCACCTGAGTGGGAGAGGTTATAAAGTGGTTATCAACCCTTCCTGCTTGCTCTTTTATCAAGTGCGTAGTCATAGTGAATTCTTCCAAAACCGATAACTCCCAGCATCTATCAACATGAAACCCTGGTTCCTACACACAATTCCAATTACATGATGACAATTTTATAGTGGTTTGAAAGCCGGTTTGGTAAAGAAATCTTACCTCTGAGTGAGGACATTTTAAAGAACGCGTGGTTACGCCCTCTGAATTTACAGTCTCGTGAAACTTGGTTTGTGCACCACAATGACAACGTCTGACAATTCCATATTCAGAATCTGCCTCACGACAACCACTGCGGACACTAGTACCACGCGACGAAGAGCTTTGACTTCAACTGACTATTTCTAATTAAGAAATGTAACACCACTCTTACAGATAAACCATATATATAATTATCTACCACTATATCAAATATGTAGACGACACCACACTACACATTACATATATCTACCAGTATATATACCCCTGTCCATTCAAATAAATCAACCACCGCCATTATATAAATAAAGACACAATTAACTAAGCATTCCAACAAGCTACCACTTCCTCCCAAATTATATCTAACATCTCTTTATAAACACACATAACATACATAAATCTATCATAATTACCTGTCCGCTCACCAATATCACCTAACCACCAGCGCAATTTTCTTCTTCTTCACTTCCTCCGACGCACCTGTCACATACAAAATGGTTAAAAAAATTCACTTTTCCGATACCTCCTACAATCTAAATTGGGCTCGAACTTGGCTTACCGAACGAATAAATTCAGAATGTATTATCCCCACAGCTAATATAACCTGTAAAACGTTGTCCAAGAATATTAAAATCGTCATCACTAAGAACACATAAATCATTTGAGATTAAACCAAAAACCACCAAGAGACTTTTGTTCTCACCTCCGCAAATCCGATATAAGTCGCTGCTTCTCGTTCGTACTTAGAATTTCGAATTCATCGCCTCTAAAATTTCCGAAATCTTCCGCTTTTTGGTTCAGAAGCTATGCCGCCGCTTTTTGTGCTCTCACGACAAAGAAGTAAACAATTTTTTTTTACAGTACACACTTAACCCTAATTTAGTTTTTCATAATGGCATCACTGTAAATATAAATATACCCCAAGGAGCTTATGTCTTTTCTACGATTTTAATGACTCTTAGCTTTATAAAGAGTTGTGTAAGTAATTATGGTACTTTTCAAGATTGTGTGAGTAATTTTTCCTTATTTTATACTATTCGTACAAGTAATATATAACACTAGCTTATAGAAAAATAGGGAGAAAATATCAAATAAAATTGAAAATTTGACATCACATCGCGATCCATCCACGCATGGATAGACCCAAACCGAACCAGTTTTTCGAAGCCCAACACACTATTTAATTAATTCCATTTTGTTCTTTTCCTCTCACACACCAAATAATTTCAGGATCAAAACAAACCAAGAGGCGAGAGAAAGAAGAACAGAGAGATTCACATATTCTCGGTTAGTTTTTCTTTTTTTTCTTCTACTTTTATATTTCTTGGATTCACAATGGCAAAATGCAGCTGCCTTCCTCTTCCTGGTTCTTTTGTTTTCGGGGAAAGAAAATTTCAATAAAACTGGTTTACGAAAATTGCTGAGAAAATCTTTCTTCTTTTTCCAATGCCTTTTTTTTGGTTGTCACGTTCTGCTTTTAGTTCACAGTCAAGGGATCCAATCAGACTCAACAATATTAAAAAAAAAAATCATTTTTTCAAATATATAGACTTCACAATTTTGATATTTATCCCTTTTTGAGTATTTTCTTCTCTAAAAACTAGGCCCGGTTCTCTAGGAATCTAGTTAGAAGATTTAGTATAGTTCGGTTTAATGTAAAAAACACAAACCAAACCATTCTTCAATCCGGCTACATTGAGTTCTTTAGTGAGATACTCAAACCAAACTAAACCGTATGGTTTTTCCCCGTCCAATTGAGTGGCTTAGTTGCCAATTGATACTCAAAAGGAATTTGGTTTTCTTTGGTTTTAGAACGGTTTTATCGAAATTAAATTGTTTTAGATTGGAGGAAGATTACCAATTGGATCAATTTCGGTTTGGTTCACATTTAAGGATGGTAGAACTGTGCGCGCGGTATACCTCGGTTCGATGTGGTATCGACCGAAAGTAGGAAGTCATAAGGGGTTGGTGATTGTTGGTGGGTGGCGTTTACTTTTAACAAGTTCTTTATCAAGAAATCAAGCTGATCATGGACCCGTACCTTCGTATTGTAGGTTGAGTGAATACCGTGCAAGCATATAAAATTATAAACTTGCATATAACAAATAAATTAAAAGTCAATATGTGCATGTTGTAATTCATTCACTATTTAAATACTTGTACAGAAATTAATTAATTAATAGACAAAAGTCATCTTTCTTTGCTGCATGGCCGGTTTGAATAAGCAACAAAATATTGAACCTTATGGTCATTACACAAAAGAAATTCAGAAAACTAGATGAAAACGCTGCATCTAGATTAAGTACATACACCAATACACATAGATTAGTATGATCTTGTATATCATACAGCAGTGTACGTAACTAAACCCCTTTCGTTTTAATTTATTTAGTAATACACATAATGTCCTACAATTATTGAACAAATCAACAAAGAAGTTGCCCCACTCGTGAATATCAATAAAGCATCACTTTTTTTTTGTGATTGCATAAATCTGGTCCCCTTCAGATTTGAACTTTCTCTGTTCTATTCGCAAATATCCATTCTATGTTAATTTGGTTTTGGTTTAGGATGCCTCGTTCGGAAAAAAAAAAACTCTTAATCATGCATCGATACTATAAAAGGATTCCCTCATGCAGCATTTTAAATTATTGTAAATGTGACATGTGGCACATAAAAAATAAAATTATTTTTAATTATTTAATAATTTTTAAGTTTCTACATTTAAAATACCTCTTCACATTCTTAGGTTTAATTAACAATTCTCATTAAAAAGAAGAAAATTAGTGTTTGAACTTTAAAGATCTAAAATAAAATAATAATAACTAAATCTACATAAAATATATTTAAATAGTTGTATATAAAATTTTGTTCATTTGCTTATATATAAATATAAAAATATATACGAAAACATTACGTGTAAATGATAGAGTTATAACAGGTAATGATCGGATAAAGATAAAAATATTTCATGTATCGGAAAATAGTATTCAAAGTATATAAGATCGAGTGAAGATAGTTCATATATCAGAAAATAGTATTCAAAGTATACTTATAATTTTATGATCAGATAATAGTGTGAATAAGAGTCGATAGTTAAAATCATTACTTTTTCAAATTTCAAAATTAAAATAACTATACGAAAAAATATTGTAGATCATGTAAAAATAGTATTCAAAGTATATAAGATCAAGTGAAGATAGTTCATATATCAGAAAATAGAAAATAGTATTCAAAGTATACTTATAATTTTATGATTAGATAATAGTATGGCTAAGAGTCGATAGTTAAAATCATTACTTTTTCAAATTTCAAAAATTAAAATATCTATACGAAAAAATATTGTAGATCAGTAGTATAACAATATGATTTTTAAAATTAAAAAAATATACTTATAGTTAAAACTAAAATAATAAAATTTAAAATTCGATATAGTTTTAATCTCGCGTATCGGGTCAAATTTCTAGTTTAGTTAAACCCATCTGGCTCCATCTGATTTTCCTATATCTTCATGGCTGTAATAAATAAGTATACAACTTCTAGAGACCTCTAAATGTTTTTGCTCGCTTAAAAGTGTTCTCGTAATTGTGTTGGCGATTATTTTTAAAAGAACCATCTTAACTATTTACCAGAATATATTGACTGATTCATGCAAGTGTATATACGTGGAACGAAAGCCTTGGTTCAAAAAAAAAAAGTATACACGTGGATCGATTGAATGTGATCGCATATTTTTTTATTGGTGTACTATCTGTATATGCATATATCAATTTGATAAGTTATCTCTGTTATTACGAATAAAATAACTAAGAGAGAGAAAATGTCCTCTCTTATCTATACGTCAGTTCATACGTAATTGTCGTGGCTGTATGAAGAATTGTATAGTTTTTGTTTTTGTGTTGGTTTCATTTTGTTTATTGGATGTCTTATTAAAGTATATTTGAATTATGAAAAAAGTCGTTTTGTTCTAGTTTTAGCTATTTGATTCGAACATTAAACGTGAATTGATGTTTGGGAGAGAGCTTAAGATAGCTGTCGAGAAAGCTACCAGTATCTTTTATTTATGCGTGTAACTTGGCCAACTATACATCTTATATATTTATTATTTATTATTTATAAACCAACGAAAAAAATCATTCACATAGCCGTCGACTTCTATTTAATAAAATTGATTGCACTCGTTTTTAATTGGTTTGTTCTTGGACGTTTATTGGTGAAAGGAAGAAACGAAATATTAGTAAACCAAGAGTAATAATCAACTACATTTTATGTTTGGTTGCAGAGTTTGAGAAGAAAGACTAATAACAAAAGTTGAGAGAAGGTTTGTTTGTATGGGCTGCTCTGTTTCGAAGAAGAAGAAGAATGCAATACGACCGCCGGGATATGAGGATCCTGACCTTCTTGCCTCAGTTACACCATGTAAGTTTTTAGTTTGAAATCGTAACAGTATCATAATCTCAAATGTTACAAAAAAAACATGTTTTTCTAGACTTCGACGAAACTCTAATTTTGTTTTACATTTAACGTTGGGATGGACAACAGTTACGGTAGCAGAAGTGGAAGCTTTGTATGAACTGTTCAAGAAACTAAGCAGCTCAATTATCGACGACGGTCTTATTCATAAGGTTTTTCTTCTTTCATTCTTTGTTACTCAAAGAGAGGACCCTACTTTTCTTTTGAGATCTTTTGTATTCGTATATGCCTTAGAGTTTATAATGCGATGTTGTAGGAAGAATTTCAGCTGGCTTTATTTAGAAATCGGAACCGCAAGAACCTTTTCGCTGATCGGGTACGTATATATATTAACTGCCTAGTACCTACAAACAAGTTACATTTATATGTTTTAATAAAAATTCGTTTAATAAAATGTTATACGCAGATATTTGATGTATTTGATGTGAAGCGAAATGGAGTGATCGAGTTTGGGGAATTTGTCCGGTCCTTAGGCGTCTTCCATCCATATGCACCTGTCCATGAAAAAATCAAATGTAACTTCTTCACATTCATTCTATGTAAAATACTTAATCTTTTTGTTTTCTCGTATAGTGAACTAACAATGAAATTTAATTGTCACGAATTTGCAGTTGCTTTCAAACTGTATGATTTACGGCAAACTGGATTCATAGAGCGAGAAGAAGTGAGTCCATTTACTGGAAACCGCAAGCCTTTATTTTAACATGTTTTCTCATAACTTTGTGTGTTGTTCTTATAGTTGAAAGAGATGGTAATCGCGCTTCTTCATGAATCTGAACTTGTTCTTTCCGAAGATATGATCGAAGTAATGGTGGATAAGGTATCACTTATATGATTACTATATGTTAACTCGATATTGAAGCTTATGATCTTAATGATAAATAATTTATATGGACGTGGTGGTATATTTGCAGGCTTTTATTGAAGCAGACCGCAAAAACGATGGAAAAATTGATCCAGACGAATGGAAAGATTTTGTGTCCAAGAATCCGTCGCTCATCAAGAACATGACTTTGCCATATCTCAAGTGAGTTTATGATTAACTTTATATTAAGTAATTCAAGACTTTTTTATTGCTTGAAGGTGTAGAATGGTTTAAAGAGACTAACCAAATATATTCCGGGCCGTGACCGACCAACCTGAGCCAAAACTGTCCGATTTAGTTGATGATGCATTGAACCAAATTTTGATGATAAGATTCTTGGTAAATGTAGGGACATACAGGGGGCATTTCCAAGTTTTGTTTTATCTTGTGAAGACGAAGAATTGGATTTGCAAAACTTATCTTTCTAAGTACTCCATGCAATTTGCAGATGAAGAAATAGAGAAGACATCCCACACTTGTAGCCTTCGTCTCTGCTTTTACATTTTTGTACAAAGTCTTAAGCAGAGTGATAGAGATATGAATTAGGATTTGTAAATGGCTGCAACAACTCGATCTTGATAACAATCTTGGACTTGTCTTGTGTATATATAGTTGCATACTTTGCCAATTTAGTACTTCATTTTCATATAAATTCCATCCAATCTTAAGATACTTAAAACAAAAAACATGATGGGGAGAGTTGCATTCACACGTCTTCCACACATTCATCTTCCTCAAGAATTTGTGTAACAAGTCCCAACATCCTATAGACTTCATCCTTAAGTTCGTTGTTCTTGTCAGCATTGACAAAGACACAGACTTGGTTTCTAACTTCAATCCAACTACATCCCGAAACACGCTTTAAACCCTTTTCCTTCATCTCCCTCCGTATCTCCGACACATTCTGCCACTTCCCCGCAGCAGAGTAAGCATTCGAAAGCATAACGTATGAAGAAACATCTCTAGGATCCATCTCCAAGATCTTAGACGCTGCTAATTTAGCCAGATGCTTGTTTGAGTGAATCTGGCATCCCCCAAGCAACGCCTTCCAAAACCCTATCCCTGGTTCAAGAGGCATACTTTTGATAAGCTCCTCTGCTTCTTTAAAACGCCCTGACCTAGAGAGCATATCTACCATACAAGCATAGTGCTCAGGTTGTAGCAAGTTTGGATCATCATCATAATCATTCACTGCTTTGTTAAAATACAAGTACCCTTCGCGTATTAGGCCCGCGTGGTTACACGCAAACAATACTCCAAGAAGTGTCACGCTGTTTGGTTTCAGGTTCGTCTCTTGAATCATTCTCTCAAACATAGCTATAGCTTCGTCTCCTCTCCCGTTGTGTGCGTAACCCCACACCATAGAGTTCCAAGATACAATGTTCCGTTCTTGTTCTTGGATCTTGTTGAAAGCAAGAAGACTATCTTCCATGTTCCCACATTTCGAGTAGAAACTAACCAGAGAATTCCAAACAAAGACATTGAAATCCTCACCCAAGAACTTGATCGCGCAGGCGTGGATGCTTTTACCACCACCATGAGAAGCTATATTGGATACAGCTGTTATAAGACAAGGGAAGGTTGATTCATTAGGATGCATCACCACACAACCTTCCCTTAACATATCCACAAAAGTATTCACAGCTTCTTCATTACGCCCTGTCTGACTAAACCCACCAATCACTGCGTTCCAAGTAACAACACTCTTCTCTGGCATTGCTCTAAACAAGGCAAGGGCTTCCTCAAAATCATGTCTTTTCAAGTACCCACTTATCAAATTGGTAATTGAAACTACGTTTGGATCTCTAGTGTCATCAAAGCTTCTACGAGCATCTATCAACGTGCTCAGCTTCACATAACAGTTTAAAACCGCACTACCAACAAAAACATTCGACGAAAGTCCCATCCTTAACGCAAAACCATGTAGCTGCTTCCCCAATTTGACATCTCTCATAGATGTAGAGGACCCAATGACCGTGCCAAACGTGAACTCGTTTGGTCTGATGCCCAAATACAATAACCTTTTGAAAGCATGGCTTGCTTCTACATGTCTGTTTTGCTTCACGAAGCTGCCGATCGCAGCTGTACCAGAAACGACATTCAAGTTGGGAATTTCGTCGAACACCTTGTGTGCATTGAAGATCAGATCCGAATCATGTGATTTGGTAACAACAGCACTTGCCAAACACGGAGATTTGGTATGAACGATTCGGGAGAGACATAGCCTTTGAGGTAAAACCATATGTAGCTATCAACTAGTTTCAAGAAATTGGGAGAGAAGAGGAGAACCAAGCAGACGAAGTTGAAGCACACAATTCACTCAAGATTCAACCTTTGATTTTAAATAATCTTTGTGATGTAATAGCAGCACCAAAGTAAGATGCCATTTCTCTCGCTTCATTTGTGACTTACTTCCAAATTTTTCTAAAAGTTGCCAAATTTCATTATAATCTGTAATAAAAAAAAAAAAAAAAATTGAATAATTTTTAATTTATAATTTGTAATTTTGTTTAAAAAAAGAACAGTTTGCTAATTTCAGTCATTTTCACCAAACAAGAATCTCTCTCTCTTTCTCTCTACCAGAATCCAGATAGCTGAATTCTTTATCGAAAGTACTTGGATTGGGTATTATCCTTAATCCTTATCCGGAATCGGTTTATCTGCGAATCTCTCTGATTACCTCCAATCTTTGGGTCTCTAATCTCCTTCTTCCTCGTTCACTTTTCACATTTTTGTGGGTCAATTACGAGGAATCTTTCGGTACGGTTTCGATCCATTGACCCTCTATTAAAATTCGACCAAAGATGCTTTTTTTTTCTGTTCCTGCGCATGTTTATAACTTGTTGTTCTTGATGCTGAAGAAATAAAGAGATTAACTAAAAGTCCCAAACTGAAAAAGGGTACTGAATTGACGATGTTAATCCTTTGAAGCGGTGATAGATTGTAGGAAATGAGGTCAAATTTTCAATCTTTGGTTTGTTTTTTCAATCTTCACCGTCAAGGCGGAGTTGACTGTTAGTTAATTTTGATTGAATTGCAGGCTTTTTTATCTGCCTTTCATTATAGGACATTTACAGTCTAATGCTTCTCCCCAAGTTACTGAGATGATATTGACTGTTGTTGTATATCTGTGTACAGTATGTAGCGAAATGTACTTCAACTGAAAGAGTTGATGTACATTTTTGTTATCCTCTAAATGTTTTTGTTTTGTGATCAAGAAAGCTTGATACTTTGGAGTAATGGGTTTCTCAATCTCTTCATGCCCCCACTGAAGATTCTGTATCATGGTTATGTTGCAGATTGAAAAAATATCTCCTTTATGGCGGAAATCCCCGAAAAAGACGTTCCTTTCTCTGTTGAAGATATTGTTCAGATGCCCTTACCCGGTTATGTAGCACCAACTGCAGTCAGCTTTAGTCCTGATGACTCTTTGATCACTTACTTGTTTAGCCCTGAAGAGAATTTGAATAGGAGAGTGTACGCTTTTGATGTTGCGAAAGGAGAATCTAGTTTGGTTTTTAGTCCTCCTGATGGTGGAGTTGATGAGAGCAACATTTCACCGGAAGAGAAGCTGAGAAGGGAGAGGCTGCGTGAGCGCGGGTTAGGAGTAACTCGGTATGAATGGGTCAAGACAAACTTAAAGATGAAATTCATTGTCGTGCCTTTACCTGCCGGGGTTTGTTCTTTTACTCCCTTGCTTCTATTATCAGTTACTACGTGTCTTCGTTAGGATTCTGAAACCTTTGGACACTTTTAGTGGAATCATCACTTTGGTAGAGCTCTCAATGTCTTTGACCAAGTGGTTAGTTGGGAGCCTTTTGGCTTTGGGAGAGTTAGGAGATAACATAATCCTGAGTCTGGCCATTAGAGTGTGGTTATCGGTTCTTGATTGTAATTGTTGATTCAAAGATAACATAATCCCCTGAGTCTGGATCTTATCTTAGTGTCTCTCTTACGTGTAGAATCTTGAGATAATCTGACTCTGCTTGGCTTACTTTTCTTTGGCTTTGTGTTGTGACCGTGGATAGGTGTATATGAAGGACCTTACTTCATCACCAAATCCGGAGCTCATACTTCCATGTACACCAACTTCTCCAATCATTGATCCTCGTCTATCTCCTAATGGCTTATTGCTTGCATACGTAAGAGAATCCGAGTTGCATGTCCTGAATCTGTTGAAAAACCAAACACAACAGCTAACAAACGGTGCCAATGGAAGTACTCTTGTAAGTAAAGCTTTGCTACTTGACTGTTCTTGCGGTTTCATTAGTTTCACTTATTTATAGAACATATTCATGGGAGAATAATTGTGATTTTGTTTTTGTTGCTGCAGACTCATGGTCTTGCTGAGTACATTGCTCAGGTGAGAAACTTCCCCATTTTGTTTGTTTTGTCCGAAGACATTGTATGTGATATCTGAAATATCTTCTTTTTTTCAAATTCAGGAAGAGATGGATCGGAGGAGTGGCTACTGGTGGTCACTAGATAGCAAGTTTATCGCCTACACAGAAGTTGACTCCTCAGATATTCCTCTGTTCAGAATAATGCATCAGGGAAAAAGTTCCGTTGGTTCAGAGGCACAAGAAGATCATGCGTATCCTTTTGCAGGAGCTCTCAATTCCTCTGTCCGTCTCGGTGTAGTCTCTTCAGCTGGCGGCGGGAAGACGACTTGGATGAATCTTACCTGCGGAGGCAAGAACAATGTCGAGGATGAGTATCTTGGTAGAGTTAACTGGATTTCAGGGAACGTTCTCACGGCGCAGGTTCTGAATAGGTCGCAGAGTAAACTGAAAATCATCAGCTTTGACATAAACACTGGTCAAGGAAACATACTGTTGAAAGAAGAATCAGATGCGTGGGTGAGTTTGCATGACTGTTTCACACCTCTGGAGAAAGTCCCTTCGTCGTCGTCGAGCCGTTCAGGAGGATTCATTTGGGCCAGCGAGAGGACTGGTTTCAGACATTTGTATCTTTATGAGTCTGATGGAACTTGCATTGGACCTGTTACTAGCGGTGAATGGATGGTTGAGCAAATCGCAGGCGTGAATGAGCAGATGTGTCTGGTTTATTTCACCGCGACTCTCGATGGACCGCTTGAGACTAATCTTTACTGCACAAAACTGGAAGCTGGGGACGATGCATCTCGGTGTCAACCTCTGAGGCTTACGCATGGGAAAGGAAAACACATCGTTGTGCTCGATCACCAGATGAGGAACTTTGTTGACATTCATGATTCGGTTGATACGCCTCCACGAGTTTCTCTTTGCTCTTTGGGCGATGGAACCGTGCTGAAGATTCTCTACGAGCAGACATCTCCTCTGCCTGTACTGAAAAGCCTTAAACTTGAGCCTCCAGAGTTTGTTCAAATACAAGCGAATGATGGCACGACGATGCTTTACGGCGCTGTTTACAAACCCGACTGTTCGAAATTCGGTCCTCCTCCGTATAAAACGATGATCAATGTTTACGGAGGTCCCGGCCACCAGTTGGTTCTTGATTCTTGGATTAATACAGTCGACATGAGGACACAGTACCTGAGAAGCAGAGGTGTCTTGGTTTGGAAGGTTCGTTAAAATTCTTTATCTTCTCGGTAAATTGTTTGATGATGCTTTAGAGCTGATTATATATTTCACTGATTGTTTGCAGCTTGATAACAGAGGAACTCCAAGGCGTGGGCTGAAATTTGAATCTTCGATCAAGAATAACTGTGGCTATGTTGATGCGGAGGACCAAGTAACCGGGGCCAAATGGCTAATCGAGCAAGGCCTAGCTAAACCGGACCACATTGGGGTGCACGGTTGGAGTTACGGTGGATACCTCTCAGCTACGCTCTTGACACGATACCCTGAGATCTTTACCTGTGCTGTCTCTGGTGCTCCTGTTACGTCATGGGATGGGTACGACACGTTCTATACGGAAAAGTACATGGAGCTTCCCGTGGTTGATGAGCGGTACGTGAAGAGCTCGGTGATGCACCATGTTGGGAACTTGAGGGATGAGCAGAAGCTGATGTTGGTGCATGGGATGATCGATGAGAATGTGCATTTCAGGCACACGGCTAGGCTTGTGAACGCGCTTGTTGAAGCCGGGAAAAGGTATGAGTTGTTGATATTTCCCGATGAACGGCATATGCCGAGGAAGGAGAAGGACAGGGTTTATATGGAGCAGAGGATTTGGGAGTTTATAGAGAAGAGCTTATAAAACTTTTTTTTTTGACAGACTTTGTTACTTTTGTTTTCACATTCTTTCTTTCGCAAGAGAAAATTATATACAGTATTTGCCTATACAGTATCATGCTTATTGAATTGGTTTATTTATTACCTTCCATTAATGACGAAAAATGGTCAAAACATAGCCAATGGCGTGGTTTCTAGAAAAACAACGCTAAACACAATGCCAATAGATGAGAATCTGTTGAAGATTGGAAGTATGGAGAAAGGATCAGGAGTCTGATCTTCTACCAAAGAAAACTCTCAACTCTAGCGCATGTATGATTCCAATAAACGCCTCACTTGAGCACGATTTGCAACCTTGGATGCCTCCTGCATAATCCAGATTTTAATATTAGACAAAAACACCACTAAGCTGAAAACATAATACAGCCATAATACAGAAATATGTTCGTTTATTTTACCATCATATGAGTTTACTGTATTTCAACAGTAAAAATATGTTTGTTTTTGTGTAAAATCTAAAATCATAAATAATAGTAATATAAGAAAATAAATTACATTAAAACTTAATATAACAAACCAACTCCACAAATCATTTGTAAGAAAAACAAATAGTAAAAAAGTATTTTATTATTGAAATATGGTTTTAGTCGAGTTTCAAGTCAACTATTTATTTTTTGTTCTTATTGGAATATGGTTTTATTGTTGAAATCATATTTTCCGTCCGTGTTGGTGATTTGTGGAAACCATGTTCGTTTTTCGTGTAAAATCTAAAATCATAAATAATAGTAATATAAGAAAAGAAATTACATTAAAACTTAATATAACAAACCAACTCCACAAATCATTTGTATTTTATTATCGAAATATGGTTTTTCGTCGAGTTTCAACTATTTATTTTAATCTCAATCAATACATTTTTACTGTATTCCCGTCCGTGTTGGTGATATATGCATTAGCTCCTCCAAGCTAGGAGAATCTGCCATAAATTGATTGAGATTTCGTGAAGTCATAACAATTAAATATTATAGTAGAGTTGAAAAACAGTTATTATACAGACCTCAAGCAGCCTAAGGGAACCTTCATCACGGCATGCCAAGTGAAGAGGAGTATTTCCTTCATCATTTCCAACATTGACGCTCACTCCTACTTCACTAAGAAAAAAGAATACAAGTTATTTAAACCTTCCATCTCTCTGTTAATGCAAGCTTAAGAAAAAGAATTAGACTAAAATTATGACTGAATATATCTTAGTTATTTAGGGATCCTCAAATGCAAACTCAATCGGTTATTTTCCAATATTTTTTAGGATGATCATTTATATTATATAGTAATTTTTTTCAAATTTTTTGAAATGCAATTTTTTTTTGTTTTTGACTTTAAATTTTGCTGAATGTAATCATGCTAATATGAATTATCTCTTCTGATAAAGAATGATAGCACAGTAGACACCAAGCCAAGGCCCAAAAAAAAGAAGGGAATTATACTATTATTAATTTTCTAGAGTCGTCTGAAACGGTAAGTAAATGGCGTCCGTTACGGAAACGGTATCTGCCGTGGAAAGAAGTTAACGGCGTTAAAAATCGCATTAAACTGCCGTCAAAAGTCAGCGAGGTCAAATCCTATAAATAAATCTCCGCAATTTTCGTCGCTGTTCAAAGAAGACTTGTCACTCTTTGTCTCTCTCCTCGTCTCTCTTTCTGGAAACGCTGAAATTTTCTCGGAAAAAAAAAAATTGGAGAGGGGTTTTCGGATTCTCGGATACTTGGCGAGTAAGTTTCATCGATACAGTTCCGATTTCACCGAGAAGAATGACTCGGTTGATTAATAGCTTCACGAATTTCGATTCCGAGGTATGGCTTTTGTTTTTCTGGTTTTTTCGATCTCTCTAGAGAAATCAATTTGTTTGTTGTTTTCGATTTCCTTGCCGATATCTCTTCCGATCATAAATGATGAGTAGTATTTGTTCGATGATCGGGTAATGTGAGTGAAAATTAGATGCCAATTTTTAATTTCTGGGGATTTGTGAAGATTTTCTGTAGCGGTTCCATTTTCTGGAAGCTCGTTAGATTATCCGAGACTTCTCTTTACTGGCAAACAGTGCTAAATAAGAAACTGAATATACTGCTGTTGTTGATATGGATTTAACTATTTGTTACGCTACTTCTTCTCCTTCACATGTGAAAGTGTGAGAGCTAATGATAAAATTGGTTCCTTTGTCAACCTAAAATAACTCTGTTACCAGATAAACTTAAAACTTAGGCCAGCCTGTTTGCCCTGTTGATAAAAATCCGAATAAGACGTTGACTAGAAACTTATTTGTGGCCGTTGTTTGGTTATGCTTTTTAGCTAATTTTAGCTGTGAAGAAGTCTAATTATATACAGATGAGAACGAAAAGTTTTTAAAGGTTATATAGTCCGTTAACCTTTGAAATTAGTGGCTTGTTCATCATCCATACAAGAGGTTGGCATTGAACTTTCTTTGATTTTTTTTTCTGTGTGCTTGATCTGAATTTCTTAATCTTGTGGTTGGTTAGAAATAGTGGTTGATCTTTTTGATACGGTGATTTGAATTTCCTCCCTACGTATAAGCTTCGTTTAGATGATGTATCAATGAATTGAATATCCGTGGCTGATCCCTGTGATCATTGGTGATTCAGGAGGTTCTTTGCAGTTGATGAGACTACAAGACACTTTTCAGCTACCGTGACAATCTTTCACACGTACTGCGAATGAAAGCCTGACCATTGGTGGTTTTGGATTGCTTTAGCTTCAGTATGAATTCTCGGGAAATATCGGTTGGCACGATGTAAGTTAGAAAGCTCTTGTGTTCAGAGTTCCTGAATCCGTGCAGGAACTTGGTCTTTCTAAAGCTCACGGAAGAGGATAAGAGTTTGAGTTTTCTTCGTTCTCAAGAATCCAGCTCTTCAGGATTTTAGGATAGAAGTGTACAGTTGGAATGTCAGTTGCTAGTATTGTAGCTCTTAGTCCAGCCCTGGAGGAACTTGTGAACTTTCCAGGTGTTATTGGACGGTTTGGTCTCAACTTAGACGACCCAGTCTTGATTTTCCTGACTATTGCTGGATCTCTGAGCCCGAAGCGGGTTATGGAGTCAGATTCAATAGCATCGGTGAAGCTAAGGATTCAGAGTATCAAGGGGTTTTTTGTGAAGAAGCAGAAGCTGGTGTATGATGGTAGCAGAGCGCTAGCTCGAAATGATTCCCAAGTTCGAGATTACGGTCTTGGTGATGGGAAACTGTTGCATTTGGTTATTAGGCTTTCAGATCTCCAAGCCATTTCCGTAAAGACTGCTGGCGGAAAAGAGTTTGAGCTCTTTGTTGAGAGGAGTAGAAATGTTGGTTGCGTGAAGCAGCAAATAGCTTTAAAGGGAATGGTTCCATGGGATCATGAACTCACACTAGATGGTGAAGAGCTAGATGACCAGAGGCTCATCACTGATCTCTGTAAAAACGGAGAGAATGTGATTCACCTGCTAATTAAGAAATCCGATAAAGTCAGAGCAAAACCAGTGGTGAAAGATTTTGAGGTTTCTGTTGAAGTTGTAACCCACGAGAACAATTCAGAGGATGGTTCAAGTAAAGACATATCACTACAAGGAAAACCTAAAGATCTCTTGGTGGAGCCTGTTGTTGTTAACCGTGAAATCGAACTGCCTTCGTTGCTCAAAGAGCTTATCAGCTCCACTATAGAAGGCTTGGAGAAGGGAAATGGCCCGATCAAATCATCTGATGGATCAGGGGGAGCTTATTTCTTGCAAGATCCTTCCGGACACAAATACGTCTCTGTCTTCAAGCCCATTGACGAGGAACCAATGGCTGTGAACAATCCCCACGGAATGTCAGTTTCAGTTGATGGCGAGGGGCTAAAGAAAGGCACACAGGTCGGTGAAGGAGCTATCAGAGAAGTAGCAGCCTACGTTTTGGACTATCCCATGACTGGACCACGAACTTTCCCTCATGACCAAACCGGATTCGCTGGAGTCCCGCCAACAACAATGGTCAAATGCTTGCACAAAGATTTCAACCATCCTAATGGTTACGCTGACTCTCCTGAGAACGTAAAGATCGGTTCACTGCAAATGTTTGTTAGCAACGTCGGAACTTGTGAAGATATGGGATACAGAGTGTTCCCTGTCGATCAGGTTCACAAGATATCGGTTCTCGACATAAGGCTGGCTAATGCAGATCGCCACGGTGGCAACATTTTGGTTAGCCGAGACGGCAAAGATGGTCAGATCAGGCTTACCCCAATCGACCACGGCTATTGCATTCCCAATAAGGTAAACGACTTAACTATATACAAGCACAGAAACATTTAATATTCATCGGCTGCAGAATGTTTTGATTAGAAACACCTTTTTGTTTGTTCTTCTGCAGTTTGAAGATTGCACATTCGAATGGCTATATTGGCCTCAAGCTAAAGAGCCATACTCTCCAGAGATATTGGAATACATCAAATCATTGGACTCCGAGCAAGACATTGAACTTCTGAGATTCCATGGCTGGGAGATTCCGCCTTCGTGCGCACGTGTCCTCCGCATCTCGACCATGCTTCTCAAGAAAGGTGCTGCAAAGGGTCTCACAGCTTTTGCCATGGGAAGCATAATGTGCAGAGAAACACTTGAGAAAGAATCTGTGATCGAACAAATCATACACGATGCAGAAGCCATGGTGTCACCAGAGAGAACTGAGGAGCAGTTTATCAGCACCGTCTCTACTATTATGGACAGCTGTCTCGACCAGTTTTCTCTGAGCTGAAAATATCATTATCGCTCGCTCTCTATCGTATACCTATTTGGTGTCCACAACATAAATAAGTGTCACTGTCTTTGGCTTTTGAAAACAGTGGTTTGGTATGATGGTTGTGTTTATAGAATCTCGCCATGCCTTCTGTGTTTTGGTTTCAGTAACGGTCCTGATTCTGGAGTCGGGCATTATTATATCTCTTCTGGATGATGAACAAGTCATATAAATAAAACATATACAGTATTATGGGTTTAACATATGTCATATTTCGTTTTCTTTTTGGTTTAGCTAATTGGAGTTGCTAGAACCAATATGCCATTTATCTCTCTTTTCCTTCAAAATCCTGCTCAAATTTGATCTTTTACAGATTACATATAAGTTAAAAACAAAATCGAAAGTTTTCATTTTCAATTTTCAAAAGTAGTGGGAGCAACGAAAGCTTAAGTCAATGATTAAACTGGTGCAAAACATATTCACCATTAAACATAGGATCCCACCATTGGTGAAGACCGTGAGCTCTCTTAAAATCAGGCGATTTGCTAATGTTTATCGTCATGTAAGCAGATGGTAAAAGATGAAGAGGCTCCGATGAAGAATCCGAACTAGAACTTCCTCCTCCTCCTCCTCCTCCTCCTCCTCCTCCTCCTCCGGACAACAGACTCCTTAGTGAATTCCTCGTAGCGATCATCTCGATTTTGCCGGCTCCGATCGCAAACATTTTGTTCCTGTGCTTGAAGTAACCAATGTATTCTGAGCAGATTGGATCTGAGGGATTCACATACAAGTAAGGTATCCATGTTGCTAATTTCATAAACGAATCGTCTTCTTGACCCTGTAAATAGTGTATATACAAATTCTTGTAAGATTCGAACAAGCAACCATGAAGTAAAGCAACATTTGCAATTTCGCACAGAATCACTTTTGTTTTAATTTGCATGAAGTCATTGTTTTAGTTGATTTTTGTTTTGCTTTTAAAAAAAAATATCGTAATGAAATGTAGTTTTTAATTATTTCAATGAATCTTATGAATCTTGATAAAAAAAACTATATTTTAAAATTTATGAAAATATAAAATAAAAAGACATAAAGCTTCTTTTATTCTTTTTTTTGGTTTTAATTTGCATGAAGTACGTACGTACCGTATTGTGATGGTGACGACCCTTGACAGCGATTGCTACACCGGCTTTGACGACACTTCCGGCGAATCGAACTCCATGTTTAAGCCTCTCGCTCTTCACTAGCTTCTCTATCGGAATCGACGAGAAAGGTGGATTGAATAGGTAAGTCTCGATAGGGAAACCATTTCTCGTCATGATCTTCCCGGCGAGCAAAGCCACGGCAGCCCCAAGAGAATGTCCGGCGAGCCACACAGCTGCATTGCCGGTTTTAGCCACCGCGGTTTGGATCACCTCTATCGCATGCACGAATCTTGTGCTGTCTTGGAGGCAGTCGCGGATGCAGCGTAGGTCGAGCCTAAGGTCACGTGACCGTGAGTGCCGCTTCATGATCGTGCCGCGAAACGCGATCACGTGACGAGGGGGCATTTTCGAATGAGGGTTATATTGGTAGTTGTAGGAGAAGAGTTTGTACTCGAAAACGCCGCCGTATATGGAACCGTCTGATTGGTCAATTAGGGTTTCGGCTAAAGTGAAGTTGAAAAACTCCCACCAATGATTGGCTTGTGATCTGAGACCAATCCGGTTTTGTTGTCTGTCTCGTTCCAGTGTGTACACTGCTTGTACCAAACATGATGCCACCGAGGTTCTGTGGTGTGAATTATTCCTGTCAAAGACGTTGACTTTTACTTTGTTTGAATGTAATATTTTAATACAGCTTGTAAGCATCAAAGAATTATAAGTTGAATATGGCTAAACCGTTTAATTAGCAAAAAATAGCGATAAGTGATGATATGAGTTTGTTGTGAAGAAATGGATTTGGAAGATGATATGTGGTTGAAAATGAAAGAGATGAATTAATAGAAAATACCAATCAATGGAAGTTAAATGGATGGGACCAGAAATGCTGAAGATCTCTCTTGGAGAGGCTATTAGCCCCTCTTTCACCATATCATCATCTTCTTCTTCCATGTTTCCTCTACCTTATCATCTAAAACAAACTCTATAGGTAGATATCAGTTTTTCTTGATTATATCATCTGTAATCACTTTCTTGATGAATGCCGGAAAAAAAAAACTTGATAATCTGTCATTTTGTTGTAGTAATGCTACAAATAGTAGAAAACGGAAAATCAATCAAGCCAAGAGAAAACAACAAACCTTTATTTTTTGTATTCTCCAAAGATCAATCCGCGTCCAGTGGAATCTGATGGAAAGAAACAAATTATAGAGTTTTTGTACAGGTGAGATGGCTCATCTTCTTCTTGTGGTAATTGAAAATTTACGGATCTGAAGAGATTAATTATGGCCTTATTGGACCATCTCTTTAACATTGAAACGTGCAAAACTGTATCAACAATTAATTTATGTACAAATTGTCAATAAAAGATTAATTATGGCCTTATTCTTCTTTGCTTTCTAATTGCTCCTTGTACAAGATTAATTGATCCCACGGTTTTAGTTAATCTTGTTTAGTATCTTAAGCCCCTAATTTTTTTTTTTTTTTTGCAAAATAGAGCCCAAATTTCAAATTCATTTTTAAATAACTGAGTGCCCAAAAATTATTTGAGGCCTGCCTGTAGGCCCTGTAGTATAAATTTCTTTTTGGGTGTCAACATACAGTACTTGTACACACGTTTCAAAGTTCAAAGTTCAAACCATCACTTGATCATAAATATTCTCGCTTTTTCTTCTAATTTTGTTTACATGATAAAAAAAGAACTTGATAGTATATTTAAAAAACAAAAAGAACTCGATAGTCAATCATGGACTTAGTATACAAGTGTGGATACATACAACAATACCACGAAACCATGGTTATTCACAAACTTACATAGAAATCCTGCTGCTTAACTATGTACAGTATATATAGTTTGATAACATATTGAACATATATCCTAGATATATAGTAAACTTATTCACATGACTTGTAATGACGAAAACTCAAAGTCATGAACTAAATTGGTACAAAACATACTTACAGTTAAACGATATAGCCCACCATTGGCGAAGCCCATGAGCTCTTCTTATGTTATTCGATTCGCTCATATTAACAGTCATATAAGCAGATGGAAGAAGATGAAGAGGCCCATCAGAGAAATATGATGGTGATGGTGATGATGATGATGTTCCAACGAATAGACTCCTAAGTGGGTTTTCATTGGCAATCCTTTCGATTTCGCTTAACCCAATCTTAGACATGAATCTTTTGTTCCTAAAGTAACCAATGTATTCTGAGCAGATTGGATCTCTTGGGTTCACATATAAATAAGGTGTCCAGAATGCTATGTTCGTAGATAGATCACTGTCCTGGACCTATAATAAGAAAATATATATATCAAGAAAGTATCTATCTTTTTAAGAGACGAGTTTTCAACAAGTAACCAAAATTAAACTAATAATATGGATCCACCGAGAATATTCATGTGCTTATAAATATGATTATTTACCTCAAGATTCTTAAGGATCTTGGCTACGCCGGCTTTGACGAGACACCCGGCGATTCGAATTGCACCTTTTACGACTCTGCTATGAAATAGCTGCTCCAGAGGAAAGGAAGAGACCGGTGGGTTGAAAATGTAAGTCTCGAGGAAGATTCCATACCTAGCCATGGTCTTTCCGGCCAGCAATGCCAGGCCAGCTCCTAGAGAGTGACCAGTGAGCCAAACAGATGCGTCGTTGTATTTAGCCACCATTTTATGGATTGCAAGCATTGCGTCTGCAAACCTAGTGCCTTGTTGGAGACTGTCAAAGAGGATTCGGAGATTGTTTGCCGCGTCCCTAAACCAAGTATCTGCTTCCAGGATTGTGCCGCGGAATGCGATCACGTAACGCGGAGTTGTTCTCAAACCAAGGATGCTTTGGTAATAGTTGTAGTACTTGTATTCGAAAATGGCACCATATATGGAGCCATCGGATTCGATCAAGGTTTCAAGTAAAGTGAAGTAGCACATGTCCCACCAGGGTGGGGCTTGTGCTTGGGGACCTAAATGATTCATTTTCCTATCCACGTCCATTGAGTACACTCCTTGTACCAAACATGACATCACTGAGGTACGATACTGTGGATGGTTCCTATATAAATTTAACAAAGGGGTGAATTGCAACAAATGTTGAACTAAAATTCTGAGGATAATAATATGGATATAGATTATCTTTTTTTTGCATCACTTCACAAACTCGGTGAAACCAACAATCCTCCTCTTTTATTTATATAAGCCAGAAAGAAACTAGAGTACATTTTCTTTATGACAGCTCAACTTTGTATGCCAATCATAACATCAAATTTTTAAAGTTTAAATCAATCCTCTATTTCACGAAATAATACATATTCGTCTCTTTTTTTTAACGATTTTTTTTTTTTGAACGACTAATACATATTCGTCTATAATATAAAAAATCAGTTAATTACTTTTTTTTTTTTTTTTGGACGAAAAAGTAGATTTCATTAAATAACTTAGCCAAGTTCAATCTCCACCGAAAGTGAATGGAGAGACGCTTTTGCCAGCGAATCAGCACATACATTTGCTGATCTTGAAATCCAAACA